>JAMKCH010035548.1:0-21396 GCA_023653785.1 Ophioderma brevispina
TGGGCCCCTCTAACAAGGGAAATCCTATCTTATCCTAATGCTGCCAGAGGCAATGAGGACCAGGGTGATTACTGATGTTTGAAGGCTGATGGGCATAGGTTAAGACATTGACGGAAATAAATAAGATGCTATTTTTGCTAGTATTCTGGACACAAAGCCGTGTATCAAGGCTTCTGCTCGCTCAGTCCGAAGTGACGGATACCTGTATTTGCTTGGTAACAATAAAGCGTCCGTTCCTTACTTACTGCATTCATTGCGTTGCAGTAAATTACTGCAATGATTCCGTCCTTCCGCTGCATCTAATGCGATTTACTGCAGGATCAACCCAGGTAACGGGTTGCAGTTGTTGAGTAAACTTGCGAAGGCGGATGCAGGAAGAAAATTGGCTACTGCACCCTGACTGCACCCCGAATCTTGCTGCAGTTTAAATAATTTTAATTTCGTTGCAGTACGGCATTGCATTGCAATACTGCAAGTGTTTGCAGTAACGATTTTGGATAGGCGGCTGCAGCACTGCCCCAATGCAGTGAAGTATGAACGGACCTTTGGGAGAGACGAGAGCAGTTTTCAGTGTCTATAGAAAACAACATTAGCATCACAAGTTAATCATGTGATTTACACAGCAAATATCATGTCTTCCCATATTTTGCATCGCTCTAATGGTTGGGGGGCTTGCAATCCATTTAAACACTATCAGTGATTTGCCAAATCAGAAAATTCGAAAAAATCATCTAAAATACGATTTTTGCATGTATGTAACAAGCATGGGTATATCCTAACATACCCTATAATGATAAGACCAGAAGCAACCTAATAAGGACAGAATCGTAAATTGTAGTCATTACTGTCCGTTCGGACACCTTACTACAACCACGAATTGAATGGGGAATCGTATCTTGGGAACACGCAGTTTTATTCCTTTTCTGTAAAATTCTTCAGTTGGAAAGGGTAACTTTCGGTTATTATACCGACTACCTCACTGTGATAGCTATTCCTGCAACTTCAAATATTTTTCAAATCACTGATAGCGTCTTTAAGTGACAAAGTACGGCATTGTTTTGACACTCTTGAACTATGTAATGGTGTACAGAACAAAAGACATCACTAAATGTTTGCTGATGATACAATGTTACGTTAATTTTTGTCAACCTCTGACTTTGTGATAAAGCTGAGTTGTTCTTTATGTTCATATGAAATTGAAAATGAGGCCTATGTAGCACAGTGCACCACAGTTTCCACGCATCAATTTCAGATAAATTCAATTCCGCAAAGAAACTCTTCATGGGAAGGCGTGTGATTCTCTGCATGGGTGGTTTGATGTAATATCTACGTGCTGTGACATCCTGTGTGAAGACATTCAAATGACGGGCGGGCATTGTCCAGCTCGTAGTTGGTCCCCCCCAACAGCTTAAACACATTATCAAATAACAGTGTTGATTGGCTTCGGATGCTGTCATGCTGACATAGCTCCTGCGCAACTCTAATCCCACACCTGGTGATCGGTATCAAGTCGAAGCATAAACTTTATTTTGCCACATCACAGTATAACAAGAGCAAAAACTCAACATGGATCCTTACCAGAGGGTGTTTTGAACCAATCCCCAAATGCAATGCAATATGTCTATACTCTAGACTGTCAGTTCTTCAGTAGGAATAAAAAGTTTAAGGGACCACAAAAAGATTTATAATCATGATAAAAAACGAACTTATGTGACTAACCTTTGTGGAACTGAAAGACTGTAAAAGTCATGATTTGTATGTGTTAGAATAGGATTTTTGTTGGCGATCGCATGACCTATTGAGGTGAAATTTCCCCCAAACTGGTGTTGTGGGATGAACTGCAACACACCCTACCTTCTTACTTTAATCCCCAAAGGACAATGTTTTTTCCTCAAGCTGTATGATAACAAATTGGTAATGCATACCTGAACTGGGTTGTGAACTGTCTGCTTCTGTGATTTGGGGGGGGTACTGCAATCATTAATGGCATTTTTAATTTTCAACATAGCGCTCTGTAACGTTCTTCTCTTAGCTTATTTTCAATTCTCCCTGGTTTTCTCCGTATTCTGCTTCTGCTCTCGCTGGGCAGTTTTCAACACCTTCAAAAAACACGGAAAAAGTAAACTTTATTCATGTAATGCATATTGGAAGAAATTAAGGCCAAGGTCTTAGCTTAATATAGTTTTTCCCGGACGATTTGGTACAATGTGCATGATATTTTGTAAAAGTATAAATCCATTTTCCGCGCTTATTTTGAAGAGGGTATATCCTGGTCAATTTCCACAATAACTAACATCCAATTCGTTTTTTCTTATTCAAATAAGTGAATGAGCATACGACTTCATTATGAAAATTACAAATAAATTATTAGGCTTTCCGGGTTGATATATGCACGGCCGATTTCAACGTTTGTGCTATCGATTTCTAGGTAATCAATGTATCATGGTTACATTGGCTAAATTGAATATTCTTTTTCATTTATGATCATTTATTTATACAAAAGCGTCGGCAACCAATAATCAAACAAATAGAATTATAGGCCTATGGTGTGTGTGGGTGGGTGTGTGTGTGTGTGTGTGTGTGCACTGTAAAATAAACTTGTAAAAACAACCGGATTTCACTGGCAGCTGAGGACTCACTACATCAGAACTAAAATAAATGGAGCGTAAAAATACGAACCTATTGCAGGGAACGTAAAATAACGGCGTAAAATCTCAGCTCAACGTTATGTTGGTTTTTGATTGTTTAAATCAAGTAAGAATTAAAACGCTATTACAATCCTCTGACCAAATTTTCACATGAGCTATTATCATCATACAAACGTTGTATTTACGTACCACGTGGTTCTAAAAGTTAATTCAGGCAAACAATGGAGAAAAAAGGCAATAAACAAAGGGAAAACGTGAAGAAATAAAGATGAAACCAGTTCAATCACTTTGGTTATATGGTAAAGTACATATTCTAATGTCACCAAATACTTGATCCTCATATGAAGAAATCCATAATACATGTCCTTACAGATTCGAACCCGGCCTTAAGATTACAAGTCCTAAACTATCCACTACACTACATGACTTTACTGATAGGAGATGCGCAAATTAAATATAGTGTGTGTGTGTGTATTATTTTTTTCAAATTAAACTACATATAATACAAAAGGAGGGACAAGAGGTTTTTATCTATGTTTAAAAAATGATAGGAGATAAATAAGATTTTGCATTTAATGAAGTTACTTACGTAGGTTATTTAACAAATTTTATAGGTCTAAAACGATTTTCATAGTTCGTATTCTACATAAAAACAAGTAAGTTACAAAAGAAACGGAATTACGGAAAATATTAATAACGGTCAGCCTATAATACTACCTTTTTTCAAAATGTGTAGTATTATTTTAGCCACTGTTATTTGCATTTCTGCTTCCAAATTGTAATTATGTAGGTATAGTAATAAAAGCGTGAAGATTATTGAATGAGTTGGGGTGTACCGTAATTTAAAAGGTAAAGTATGGTAAAATTAGGAAATTTTTGTAACAGGTGTGTGTGTGTGGGTGGGGGATGGATGTGAAGGGATGATGGATGGATGGATGAATGGGTGGATGGTGGGGTGGATGGATGATGGAGTTGTGTGTATGGTTAGGTGTGTATGGTTGATCTAATAATCTGTATAAAATGTGAGTAGTCCTTATGGCGGAACACACAAAAATACCCCGACAGTGCATTAATTGTATTATTTTTTTATCCCACAAGGTAGTACGGTATATCTTTGTACGTATGTCACAAACACACACACACACACATATAATGTATGTAGAGTACCCCACAATGCATTTTGTTTGTAGGTGTGTGCATGTAGGTGGGTGTGGGTGGTGTGTGTGTGTGTGTGTGTGTACGTGAGCATGAGGGTTGTGTGTGGGGTGTGTGTGTTGTGTGTGTGTGTGTGTGGGCCTGAGGATGGGTGTGTGTGTGGTGTGTGTATTATAAGGGTACAGTTGTGGGAGTAAATATAGGTACAAAGCTACATTGTGGGGGGCGTTTTTGTCATTATGGGAGTACGCCCACACTCGAATCGCTGCCAAAACGGTTTTGGTCCTCTTAGGGGGGGTAGGTATAGGTCTAGCTAGGTGAACCAAAGCGTTACAAATGGATTTGATATTGATGTGAGGGTGTCTAAAAATCTACACCAAAATAATCCCACCTGTATGAATATACATACAATACCCCCACCACAAGCCATGCGACCGTACCGATTTATACACAAAACACACAATTTGTGGGGGGTATTCCCACAATGTACCTATTTCCGGTATGGGTGTGTGTGTGTGTGTGTGTGTGTGTGGAGTGTGTGTGGGTTGTGTGACTTAAGTAGCAACGTTTTACTTGTCACTTCCTGTATATTATCTATTATTTCTTCAAACAACTGCCTCGGTAAAGGACGCACTGGGAAAACGAGATTTTGTCATACTAGGCCTGATTCCAGTTATCTTTTACATACATTTTATCTGACGACTGTAGGGTTTATCTATATTTAACAATGCGGCGAAATCGATTGCTTCTCGGTCGATTCGAATGAAGCCGAAATTAAAACAAAAACTTGATTGTGCATATCCATTCAAATTCGTTCGCATACGATTACCAATATACGAAATTGAGTGTACATTCGGGAATCCGGGTAGGCCGTTGTCCGATAGAATACACTTTAATAGGAAATTGAATTATACATTTGCTAAAAGGAAATGCGATTGTCAACGTCATTTCTTCGCCACGGAAACGAATAAATATTTTACAATATAAATATGCAAATTGTGTGAAATCGCTCGGGAAAAACCTTAGTAAAAAATTGCAATTGAAGGTCATTTGAAAAATAGTGCTCCGGCTCGATGTTTTTAATCTAACTTCTGGGATTTATGGGGACAAATTGTCATTGCATTGTTTCAAAATAAATTTAAAATCCTGATTACGCCAGCGTTTGCAAAAGCAAGGGGGGAAAGTAAAAGAATACCTGGATTTCCTTTGTGTGCATCAGTATAATGTCGCAATTATAACTGTTCTACACAAGCCTTTAAATCAAGATTCTAAGACCTTTGTTGAAAGGCGTGTCTCGGAAGGTGGTTTTTGATATTGGCAATCGCACCATGTTATTCATTTGTTTACATTTTTACTTGAACTAATTTTATCTACAGAAATTCCAAGCACGACACTCTGAATACGGATGCCTGTTCGTTAGGGCTTTCTACTCCATACTCCTCTGCCGATATACTCCACAAAATCACAGTTCTGCACACAATTCTGACGTCCACTGGTCCGTCTTTGTCAGAAATTTCCTCAGGTCTTCCAAGGATATTCATCGTGGGATTACGCGGTATTCACTGTCCAATTTAGTGGTGGGAAATTTGAACAGGTCAGAAACAAGAAGTTGTTTAGCCAGGGGTCCCAGATTGAGCTAAGCAAATTTCTTTTTTCCTCGCGTGAGCGGCTAGTAACTATGCAGTTCATGCAATGTTCCAATTGCTCGGACTTTGACCAACGCTTGAATAGATGCCATTGACACTGAAGTGTCAAATAGGGACATTTTACAAATTATTAGCTCAGAACACATCTTCATCCTGCAATTCAAGATTCAATGGAGGATTCACATCTTCAAAAACACGGCTGTTTCCTTTTCTGTAAATTTTTTTCAATTGGAAAAAATAACTTCCGAGAATTATATATAACTTATCCTTCTTTGTAGGCTATTCTTGAAAAAATTGAAAGTATTGCACACTTTCGCGCTATTCATTAATAGTGTCTTAAATTGATCTTAAAGCGAATTTAGAAGAGTAGTTCTTTTTAAAGCGCCATTTCGTGATGAACGGGTTAATAAACTGAGAAAATAACTCGGCTTAGTCCCAAGTGTAAAAAACTACTGTTATAATGTAGGGCCTGATCTTACTCGACTGTAGTCTTCGCAGCTTCTTGATAGATTCCAGATTATTCTCGTTTTTTAGTCCAAGTCGCAAGGCTATAGCCTGAAGTGTTGCATCACCAACGTCATAACTCTCTCAATAGTCACCCCAAACTCATTGCCTTCTGCCCAAATAGAAATGCAGTTCGGGCTAATCATCTCTTTGCTTAGACGAAAACATAGACTGCGTGTATTTCTGCGAGGGGAGCCATACTCTTGTGGATGGCCGTTGGATGTGCGGCTGGTGATTGATATTGTAGCAGACGTTAAGAGATTCATCAAAAACACCGCTTCTCAATGTTGTGGTATCTGCTTCTTCACATCGTTATATAATGTACAATAACATAGTTATTTGAATGTATGCACTAAAGGAAAATTTCATTTTTTCGTGTCAAGGTTTCCCAGCGGTTTTATTATTCTGAAACTTGACATTTGAAATAAAACGTGAGGGTCATCCTGATATTTGCCCTAATTACAAATGGCCGCCAAAATTCAAAAAAGGACCACTAAAAGTACATAAATAGATCAAGCGACTTTTTACTCTTATATACGTACTGTTGGATGGTTTCCGTTTTCATCCTAGCTTTATCTTTTAGGTAGCCCCGGCCAGGGCTACCCAATTATTTCGTCGTCATAATCCATCGAGGCTTGCTAAAATCTAATTTTCTACCAAATGATCTAAATTGGATTTATATAGTTCCTCTCTTTTTTTTCTGTCAAAGGTTTTCGGTGATTCCGGCTCATGGGCTCGTAGAACTTTGTAATTAGCTCGGGCAGACTTTAGTGTGGGTACGGGATCATGGGTACGGGTAGGTACGGGTCCGGAGACATGGGTATGGGTACGGGAACGGGTCCGGGACCGTGGGTACGGGTACGGGTCCAAGACCTTGGGTACGGGTACGAGTACTGGTCCGAGACCATGGGTACAGGTACGGGTACAGTGTCATGGGAATGGGTACGGGTCCAAGCCCATGGGTAGGGTATGGGTACGGGTCCCGCTTACGACAAAACCCATGGTACGGGCACAGGCCATGGGTATGGGTAACCGGTCTTTGGGTACGGGTACCGACCTTTGAGTATATATATGGTACAGATAAGTGCCAAGTTCCAAAATTAAAGACACTATCAGTGATCCACCTGAAAAGAGTCAATATTGATTTAAATTGCAGGACTAGCTCTAAAAGTGAAGGGTAGTCTGTGGAATCCTTATAAGTATATTTATGCACTGAAAAGTACAAAGTGGCAGAAAGGAAGAAAATCAGTACTTTTCAAAGATATGTCACTAAAAAAAAAAAAATCCAATAGTTGTTTAATAAATGTAAGGTCCCCTATGGGTAAAGTTCATTTCAATATTGGGGACAGTAAATGGCTCGACAGTGCAAAATTTAATTGTGAAAACACTGAAGGCATACGTGGTGCATGGTACTGCATAGTGCATACTATAATATCCATGGTTGTATATCTGACAATTATGTGACAAAACTGTAGATAGTCTGAAAAATAGTTTGGTTGTATAAATTAAAAGGTGCAGCAATAGATACATATTTTGATTTTTGTGTATTTGGCTACACAATGTATTACAAAGGGAAAAGAGGTGAAACTAGGTAATTAGAGTTTATAGTATTTTTAATATAAAACATTTCTATTTGCTTCAAGCACAAATTTGAAATTTCATTTTTTTGACCAAAGCACTAATTCTCGCTTATCCTCTTCCAGATGGGGAGCTTAACATTCAGTGCAAAATATTTTTTAGGAACACCCGATTGTAAAATCCCTTTTGCAAAGCACCTTTAAAACATTCTATCAAAGTAAAACCAAATTAAACTCCATGAATATCCATTAAAACAAAATACCACCGTGCCAGTTAAGTTTTTTGTTTTTAAATTTTACATATTGGGTACAGGTCGAGTATGGCAACAAACACATGAAACTGGTATGTTACAAGACCATGGCTATGGACGGATACGGGTTTGAGACTGGGTACGGTACGGGTCCAAAACGTGGTATGAGTACGGGTCAAGACCATGGGTAATTGGTACTGGTATGGGTCCGAGACCATGGGTCCGTGTACGGGTCCGGTCCAAGACGCATGTTACGGGTACCGGTCCGAGACCATGGGTACGGTACGGGTCCCTGGTCCAGCATGTGATAAAGTCATGGGTACGGTCCGGGTCTGTGGTCCGAGACTATGGGTATGGGTAAGGGTACGCAATTTTGTACCCGGGTATGGGTACGGGTATGGGTACGGGGAATTACAGTCTGGTCTCGGGACTGCCCAGGATCTGTCCTCAAATCCAAGAGGCCACCAAGATGAAAGCAAAATAATCTCAGTCATATTGTAAATTAGATTGGAATTAGATTGGTATGTAAAGGCAATGGTATGACATGCAACTACCCCAATAAATGGCGTCGAATACGATAAAATTGAATTGAAAAGTGGTTATCTTTATACGTGAATTAACTTTTGTATCCAATATGTGGGCTTACGAGCTACTATTAAAAGCCGACTTTGTTGGTCACAATATTCACTTTACTTTAATATTTATTTTTAATATGCCAACGTCCCTCTAAACAGGTCAAGAAACGATGTCACTGTCATGATTATCTCTTGATCTGGATATCTGATATAATTAAGCGATGCAGTGGTATTAAATGCATATCAAATTCCCTTTATCATAATGAAAAGATTACGAAAATGTATTCTCTACAGAGGTCCAAAATTAAAGTTGTAATATACAAATAATTTAAAAACCCTTAAATCAAAGGGTATTGGTTTTGTTTACATAATAGCTTCACCGAATTTGAATTTGACAGGGAAAGTATTTAACCTGATGTCCTTATCTTAATGTTGTCAGATTTTTCAGAGAAGATATAATCTGAGAGTTGCATGAATTCTTGACAGTTGAGAGGAATTAAAGTTAAGGTGCAGTTATTTTGACCACCAAGCCGGCTTTTAGGTACTACCACATAAGCCCTCGCATTGGACAAAAAAAGCTCATTTTTTGTTTAATCACAAAATGAACCCACCGAGAAATCTGGCAAATCACTAGATGACTTTGGCGTCATTTTGGTGGCCATCTGACTTTTGAGGACAATCCTGGGCAGTTCCCAGACTTAGTACAAAGGGGTCTGGCCCAGGGAAGTCGGAATCACCGAAAGTTTACGACCGAAAAAAAGGAAGCACTATAAACTACTCAAGATCATTTTGACGACATTTTTGCCCGCCATCTTGGATTTGACGGCCTAATATGGCCTGGGCAAATTTAAAAGCTACAAGGTTTAGGATGACTGAACCTTTAAATACGTTGCTATAAATAAAAAGTCTCGGGAAATTTTATTTCCGAGCAATTGTTTTGGCATTTCTGTGCACCCCTGAAATCAATTGTAGTCCCATGTCTATCAGAAAAATGCTTATGTCCCTAGACTCTGGAAATATTTCTCAGCATAGGAAATTTGAAAATCCAGAGTGGAGAACAAAGGTTACAGAGTCAGTCCCCCCCCCCCCCCCCCCCCCCCCCCCCCCCCCCCCCCCCCCAGACCTGTCCTTAAAAAACACGTCACGAATTGGAATATATTTTATTGGAGATACTGGACTTGTGCAAATTCCAGAGTTTGCTGTAACAGTGATATTCAGCTTCACAAATAGCCAGCAATTACCTATGCATACACTCGTTAATATCTCATTTTGAATGACAAGAGATGTTAATTAAATAGTAGAACCCAAGCACTTTTATTCACATACATATCTTAACAATGCTATTATGATAGGCCCATCTTGTCACTAAACCATGAAGAAATGCATCGTTTCCAAAATTTCGACAAGCGACTTCAACACGACACCACCGGGTATAACTAAAAGCTTCCCTTTCCTGCAATTCGACCATACAAATCAGTATCAACATGTAGCTCCTATAGTAGTTGGTCATTGGAGCAATTCCGTGACCAAAAAACTTTCTCGAGGGGCACCCCCGCTAAAACTGTCCATTAACCTTTATAGAAGACAAATTCCCTGAGAAATGATGCTCTGTTTCCCACTGTCACGGATTTGCTTCCAATGCCCAACTATGGCCTTTGTCTGAAGTTTCGAAATTGGTATTAATTTCGACAAGCGATTTCACACAGTTCCTACAAGGTCGACTACACAAATCAATGAGGCCTGATCTGAAACTTTCAATTGGCTAATTTACACTTTAAATTGTAACTGCAACATTTAAAATGATCGTAAAAACGTCATTTTAACTGTCAACTGGGACTCAAAACGTGCAAATTACTGAACCGTAAAAAGCAGTTTTAATAGCGGTCAGTTAAAGCGGCACTGGCCACCTTTCACAAAATATGCAATTTCTTCAATAATTGCCTCTCAATTGAATAGTCTAGGCCAGTGGAAGAAAGAGATATATTTAACACATAAAATAATATACCCAAAACATATAGGGATAAGACATCCAGGTAATTGTAGGCCAACTTTTAATTTTCCATAACTTTAATCATCCCAAAATGTGTAATATATTACATGAATATTTTGACTCTACTCCTGATATTACAAACCACAAAGGTTTGACCGATCAAACAGTGTGCATAGCGTGAACACATGCATACGGCGTGCGTGTTCTTGTGTTAAACGCCATTTTTCGGTCGTCTTCTGATTTAAAGTCGCCGGCGACTTTAAATTATAAATCGTTTTTGTTTACCCTACGGCAGCTGATTGTCTTAAATCATTTCAGGTGAGGGCTGTTTGTATATAAAAGCCTTAACAACCATCAAAAATATCGACGGGGGGGGGGGGGTAGGACACGATCTGCTCGATTTGGGGTATTGGGATTTCCAAATGGTAATTTGGGTAACTGCTACGTGCACTTACTATTGCAGTCTTCGGTCCCCTGACATTACAAAATCGTCTCTTAAACCTTTGTTCAAAGATCTCAGTACTATCATGATAAATTAAAGAAAAACAGATTGGATTCAAAATCCGCTGCAAATAGTGGGTAATTTCCAATAACTTTCATTTAGATTTAAATTATTCGTGACCCGGCCTATTCTTTAGTCAAGTCTGTGTGTAAACCGTTTCGTATGCGTAAGAGCGCCCTCCTACCGTTTAAGTCTTTGAAACAGACTAGCACCCGGAATTTGATGCCGTTTTGAATTTGCTTTTGCTCTGTTAGGGTTTGGCATGTCCTACCCCCCCTGGCTATCGATTTTGAAACTCTTGAGGGCGCACTATTTCAAATGTGCCAGGGTCCTCTTTAAAACGACGCTTTTTATGAAACTTTTTCACAATGTGCTAAATTATTCACAAACTTATCTTGACGTGGTCAAATTCAAAAATTGTACCACATACCATTTGTACGTGAATTATGCAAATTAAGGATCCGCCATTTACAGAAGAATACATTTTTCACCATATCTCACCAATAATAAACGCAAATTGTTATCTTACTCTTGCAAAGCATATCTGTATTGTTGTTCTCATTTTTTAACACTAAACGGATTACTGACAACATATGTTGGAGCGAAACTCACTGGTTTAAACGATAACACATTGTTATAGACTCTTGTAACCAAAACACTTAGTAAGAAAAAAAGGTAAATTTTAATTGTTTCAGTTTGTTGATTTTAAAAGTGCGTTTTTTTGATTCATTATCACTGACATTTATTTGAACACTTCAGAGGTTATAACTTACTGGACAAATATTTAATATATTTCAAGCTATGTATAATACTGTTTGACCTCGTGTATTTCGAGGCATCCCTATATCATTAAATAGGACATACGTGGTGATTTCATCAAGATTTAGACCTGAATGTATTCTTACCGTCGGTTGCTACAAATTTCTTAAAAGTGAAAACACAAAAACTAAAAAATTATTTTATTTGGTTTTATATTCAATACAACGAAATTAGAAATTTCACACTGTATAATGTGAACCCAAGAGATAATTATAAGCTTTAAAACCTTTTCCATGCAGAAGGGGCATTTTTTATATGGAATGGAAGCTTTTATTCGGGCAAAAATCAGGCTTTGAATTTTACTCAACGTGACGTGAACCCTGATAGGTACAATCTCTCGTTGCACCCTTTAATTTTTGCAAATGACATTGATTATTACCAAAAATTACCGTACCTCTTAGAAAAAAGTTCAATATAAGAACCCTTGTTACTCTTTTTGATAAAGCATTATTATTAAGACACTTGCTGTCTCAGTTATATTATAATATGGGTGTAATTGTTTACGAACTCCTGTTTGTATTAGAAAAATTTAAAACAATCTTATTTACCATTCTTATGGATGGCCAAAAGAGACAAATAAACGGTATTACATGTGTGATTATCAGTGGTGGTATTAGAATTGCAGATATTAATGCAAGACGCAATGCCACTTTAACCAATTGGGTTTAAAGGGATTTGCAAATCCTTGTTTTGCAAAATGGAAACTTTTCAGTTCCATCATTCAACAAACTGTGGTGCAACCATGCTATCTTCAAAATGAATTTTTAATAAATCATAATCACTTCCAACTTGTGTAAACAGCAATATTCCTTAATTCGACTAAAACATGATTAAGCTGCAAATTATCACATCGTGTATATTAATCCAGTACTGCCCGTAGATATTAAAAATAACTTATTTGGGGGACAATTAATAAGTAAAATACTACTGTAGGCCTACTTAATTCTGAACATTTGTATCAATGGTTTAATTTATCGATACGTGGAGACTAAAAGACTGACTCAGAGAGTTTTTCCGAGGGGGGCGAACCTTAATTTTCAAACAATCGGTTTTTTTTTTTGCATATACATAATGCAATGTCCATATATTAATCACTGTGTGAAATAATTAGCGTGAAATCGAAGTCCTTCATAATCATATAGAAAATCACAACTTTGTTATAAAATTCAGGATCCGGATATTTTTTTGTTATAAACACTATTCTATGGCACTGGTATGTTTACTGCATGAAACGAAAAATTCGTTCATCTTTAACTTTGGAATTGAGCATTTTAGGTGACTACCTTTAGTTTCTAGTTTACTACATGTTTAATTACTACACAAAATAAATTATATTCAAAATCTCTGAGTCAGCCTTTCAGTGGCTCAACCGTTTTATTCATCTCAGTCAGGAGGTTGATGGATATATTAAAAACTCCAAATGTTATCCACTAATTTAAAGGCAATTCTTTAAATCATGCCCGACGATGGAAAGTTATATTAGCCCCAATAAAGATAATTCTTGGCAAAGAGCCATAGGGCCTAAATGTAATTATTTGGAAGAGTACAAAATCCCGGGGGGGGGCCACTTGTATTCAAAGGTGGATATGATGCGTGAACAAGAAAACGCGTAAAAAGGGTCTCTTTTTAACAAGCGATGTACGCGCGTACATTGATTAGGGTGTCAAAAACAGCAAAAATATGAAAAAAGGGTATGTTTTTTTCGTAACCCTGAAATTGTGATGTACGCGAGATAAAAATTATCAAAAATATTGTAATTTTGAAGTAAAGCAACATGAGCAAAGCCAGATAATAAGGGTATATTATCAACACAATGCATTGCTTACTTGTTTAGGGTGGCAAAACTGACAAAAATACTTGTTTATGGTAGCAAAAACAGACAAAAATGCTTGTTTAGGGTATGTTTTTTAGTCGGTGGAAATACTTGTTTAGGGTGCATTTCGGAAGTCCATGTTCACGCATCATATCCACCTTTGAATACAACTGGCCCCCCGGGTACAAAATACACGCAGGAAAATCGTATTAAGATTTGTTGTAAAACAGTTTTTCCATATTTCGAGTCGAGCACTCAGAGAACAATACTAGAACACCTTTTTGGAAAAGATATTCACTGGAAGACAATTTGGTTACAACAAATTATTAATCTGACAACTCATAGAAACTTAAAATTCTGCATAATAGTTCGCCCTCTGGTAAATTACTCAACATGTGGAGTATAAGTAATCATTCGAACATTCGTTTTCTGTGCAATGCTGTGAGACAATTACGAACATATTGCTCATGCAATGCTCTCAGCATTCAACCACTGATATCAATTTCGAAATATTACTTGGGTTACTAGAGTGACCGGAAAGCATTTGTGTAAAACAGATCACACAACGCAAAATTTGAAAGATTAAATCTGTGCAATATGTTCAAAATTGATGAAAATGTAGATTTCAAGGTTCTACAATGAACCACTTTCTTGGCTACAGAACCTTTTTCATTCTATCACTTTTTAGTTAGAAAATAACTTGAGAACTGCGGTTTCAAATGCAATCTTTTATCCTATAGGAACATAGTAAGCGAAGCTAATAATATTGATCTGATGCACTAAATGGGACCTATATTATGTTTTCACTTACCATTTGGGGCCTCCCAATCTCGGCTTTCCTCACAGTTGAAAGTTCATTGCAATAACAATTGGTCTATTGTCTTTTGTTTTTCAAAGTTGTCGTGCATGCCTTGATGCCTGGTCTCACTAAACTAATGACAATTCGTGAATTTGGATATATGTCAATAACATTCATCCATACAGAGATTAATTACACGGCCGGATCGCACGGCTATTTAAACCTCCCGTATAAAATTCATTAACCCCATTCATGAGTGCGATTGTAACGGATATACTTTTGAGGGACACAACATTGGATTTGAAGGGTGCACTGTATGTTAATTTGGGTCGGTATGTTCGCAAAAGGCGGATTTTTTTTTTTCGTATGCCTTTGTGGGCGAATTTTTTTTGCTTATTTTCCAGCTTTAAGTATAGGGCTCTACCTTTGTTTTAGAGGTGGGTAGTGGTCAGTGTTTATTTTACTCATCAGTACGTGTCGCTACCCCTCCCCCAGTCTCTATTGTTTTTCCCCAAACCTGATCGCATTGATAAAGTCTTTCCTCATTAAAATTGCATCAATCTCTCAGAAAAGACCTGTGAACTGGTGATTCTTTTTTTGCAATGAAAATGGCAAGAGTTCGGCAATTTTGCGCGAATTTCCTATGATTCGGGGTTTCCGCGGTTGACGCAATAACGTTGCTGATTTCAAGGTTCTTCTTCAACGTTCCATTTTTCAAGTCCTGGAGGCCTTTTAACATTTAAGTGGGGTCAATTCACGGCACGCCCGTTGTGGCAAGGGAGGGGTCACTGTTAGACCCTAGCTCCAAAAACGCATTTCCCAGGAGGAATATGTTCAACAAAAAGTAACTTTCAGTCGGAAAATTTCCAAATAGGGCCTATGGGCATGATATCACCTAAGCGCAAAATCTAGATTCTCCACGGCAACAAATTTGGCCAATCTGTTTTTCTATAAATCTGTTTCTAGTGTGGTTGGTGCTGCGCGACACACACTACACACACCACACACAGCCACAGATACTTTTCAACTAAATTGAACCAATCTGTACCATTGATCCCTTTTAATCCATTCCTTACGAACTCCAATTTTAATCCGCAAGACTTAGATGGCTCTGTTTGGAAACTAGGATTAAAAAGTTCTGTGAAGTGCTATAGGGCCCCTATTCCTAACATTTTTAACGTGAGAAACAAAATCACCCTTTTTTGATAATCATTTGGAATAGAGGGAATAGGAATCAATTTGGGGTTAGGGTGAGCGATTATTGACAGGGCCCTATGAAGATGGTGGGGCGTTAGTAGCAAGTTCCATGAGTTAAGCTGGATTTATAGGAGATAAAGGAGCACTGATATTCTGGTTAACGGTGCATTTTCGTGATTTCCAACAGCACCTTCTTTTTCATTCAGTGTTCACTTAGATATCCTTGAGAAAAGCTTATTCACAACTTTTTATGTGATCCCTACTTTGCGGTTTTGTTATGATAGAGCTCGATTCCCCCACGTTCCCATATGCCACTGTGCAGTAATTAGGCGTCCTTTTACGGCACAGAACATACAAAATTGTCCGAATTTCTTACAGATACGCCCGAATTTGCAAGTAGGGCCTAAGATTTGGCACACATGAATTACTAATGTTAACGGTACAGATGATATGAAAATCCAACTTTTTTTAGATCTACAGTTAACACTTGTCCCCCGAATTCTAAAAGTTTGACTCCGATGAAGATCCTGCTAGGATCGAAACGTTAGGCCCTCTCATTTAATTAAAAACGGTTTGTTAGCAGCATTTTCTAACTTTAAAATATCTGACACAAAATTGCATTAATATTTGTAGTTGCATATTTCACATACTTGGAAAATATTTGTCTTTGTACTTAGGTTATCACTGTGTAAATATATAGTTCATTTGGCTTTATCGCTGCCAGTGCCAACATTTTTATAGTGTCTGCCTCACGTTTCGTATTGTTTAGTCAGCCCATGCATATTGTTTTCCACAGTAGGCCTACTTGTCCACGTAGTGAGGAACGAGGGTTGGACTACGTCCCCCAGACTTTCCAAAGAAGTGTTGCGATTTTATATCACCTGAACCGTTAGCCTTAGTAATCCATGTGTGCTCAATCTTACGTGGAAATGCTATCGCATCTGTAAGAAATTCACAACAGAACAGAAACGGACAGAAATTACAGCACAGTAGGCTATGGGACCGTGGGAAGCGAGTAATTGCTCATAACACAAAACCGCAAGATCGGGATCAGCTCAAATTTTGAAAATAAGCTTTTCTCAAGGATATGTAGTGATCAATGAATAAAACAGAAGGTGCTGGAATCACGAAATGCACCTTTAAGAAACTAGTTATATTTTCGGGTGGCCATAACTTTCGAGCTTAGCTAGCTTAGCTCTACCTTTGTCAACCCACTATTGCTCTCTATCTTATGTATTATTATTATCTACCAAAAAACGTTGGCAACGTAAAAAGCCACCAAGTTTTAAAAAGAGTAAGAGCCATATAAAGTTAATAAATGTAAAGAGAGCACCAAGTATACTCAAGTGCGTATGCCCCGTTGGCAAACTTGGTCCCATTTCTTCCATTCCGAATTCATTTGTTGTGAACTTTCGTGATATTTCATTAAAGGAACCATCATCAATTGTGGATTTAAAGAGACACTGGCACATTTGAAAAATAGTGCGCCCTCAAGATTTTTCAAAATCGATATTTTTGCATGGTTGTAAGACTTTTATATACAAAAGCCCTCACCCGAAATGATTAAGACCAAATCGGCTTCCTTATGGGTAAACAGAACGATTTTATAATTTAACGTCGCCGGCGACGTTAAATTCAGCAGACGACGAAAATGGCGTTTAACACAAGAACACGCACGCCGTATGCATGTTTCCCACGCTATGCACACTGTTGATCGGTCTATAACCTTTGTGGTTTTAATATCAGTGAGTACGAGTCAAAAATATTCATGTAATATACACATTTGTTGATTAAAGTTATGGAAAACTTAAAAGTTGGCCTACAAATTACCTGGATGTCTTTATCCTCATATCAATGTCCTTATCTGTTTTGGGGTATGTTATTTTTATGTGTAAGTTATATCTCTGTTCTTTTGAGAGCAAATTGAAGAAATTTCATATTTTGTGAAAATGTGCCAGTGCCGCTTTAAATAAATCCAACCGCATTTGTTCTTGTTTAAGGTTATATTGGCAGTTGAGTTGGCAATAAAAATGCGTTCCGACGGATCTGCAGTCGACTGTTCTAGAAGGTATGTTGGTTATGAGTTCAAATCACGTATGTTTCTGGGTATTTTTTGTATCAGTCTTTCTGTGAGATACCATGCAGGAAAAAGAGTACAGGAAGGTCCCGCTGCTCCAGTTGCCTCACATGAAGAGGGGTTGTTTTGAACTCGGCATTATTGCATCAACACCTCTAGCATGAAAACTTTAAATTATATTTCGGCTGTAATAAGGTTGATAGTGGAAAAACGGACATTCTCTTTTGCATTGCAGAAGAAATGGGACCAAGTTTGCCAATGGGGCATACGCACTTGAGTATACTTGGTGCTCTCTTTACATTTACTAACTTTATATGGCTCATATTTTTTAAAACCTGGTGGCTTTTTACGTTGCCAACGTTTTTTTTTTTTTTGGTAGATTTCCTTTATTTTTGTGAACGTCGAATAGCTATCAGAATTGAGATTTTATATAAATTTATTACACTTGGAAAATAAACCTTTTTGTGTTGTTTGACATTTATTTCTCCTTCTTCAGTTACTGAGATATTCAGATTTTAAAGTTTCTGCAATTTTAGGCATTTTCTCACCAAAAAATAGAATTAAAAAGGGCATAAAATTGTGGCGGTGTATTTTTGTCTCTTTTTGTGATAATACACTGCTCTTTTACATTTTAAAAGAAAAGAATGTGTTACTGCTTTGCATTTAGTAAGACGTATTTTACCAACAGGACACATGGCAATTCTATTGCCAACGTTACAATTAAGGAACCCGTATGTTTTTTCTACCATAAGCTTATAAATTTATAAAGATGCCACTTAACATCACTCAGAAACCTTTAAATTGGCGAAAACCCCTGGAAAAGCGCATAAAACAACTCTGAACCACCCCACCAAACCGAAAATAACTATGAATTCTAAATTTGGCAAACCAAAGTGCTGAATTCATGGTTTTTCCGTGAAAAATTACATCTTTGCAAAATATGAGCATTTATGCCTGAACAGGTAAAATTTACTGACCGATACAACGAATGAATTTTACAATACCATATTGGCCCATTGGTCTATATAAATTCGAATTCAATTTATATGAAATAGCTGTAACATCTTACGGGAGTGTACGCAACCCGATCTAGCCAGAGGACATAATACTATTTGTAAACAGAATACACGTCACATTACTCACTACATTTTGTGCAAGGAATGTGTGAATTACGTGAACGATGCCACTGATTATGAGATTATTTACGATGGTATTAAATGAAAATCTCAATAAAAATCAGTACTTTCAGTGCTTGAATTCGACTTTATCTCATGAAAGTGATCACTCAACTAAAAAGAATGCATAGCACCAACTGAGACTACTTAAATAACAAATTAATAATAAGTCGGAAAATGGTAGGTTGCAGGGACTCGAAAACCGACTGAACACCCAAGATATAGTTCAGAGGAGGGAGCTCTGGCAATGCAATGAATTACATTGTAGATTTATGTGCTTGTACGGGCCGCTACACATTTTGTCTTTGTCTTTCCTTGATAACTTTTTAACTTAGTTGTCTCTGGTAATGAAAATAAAAAAAAAAAAAAAAAAAAAAAAAAAAAAAAAAAAAAAAAAAAAAAAAAAAAAAAAAAAAAAAAAAAAAAAAAAAAAAAAAAAAAAAAAAAAAAAAAAAAAAAAAAAAAGAAAAAAAAAAAAATAAAGCAGCTTCTCATACAATAGACGGAAGAAATTTTCCCTGTGTAGTGATGTTAATTTTCGGTTCTCAATTGGTGAAATCACGGATTACTTTATAATTGTTGTCCATTGTACGGCCCGCAGTAGGTACTTTTTAAACTAATTTTTTACGAAATACTTCAGATTAAAACATATGTATGTTTGAATATCATTTCAATGTCAAAATCGAATGACAACTTGATCTTTCCTGACAATACTGAACACTAACAATTACATTATCTTCAATTTCGTTTCAATGGTATTTCTGCTGACCGTAGCCTACATACCCAAATTAAGAGAATGATCAACCAGAAATTAATAATACTAGCATAATTTTTATATGCCGCAAGTGGTGGGCCACAGCGGAGTCGAACTGACAAGAACAGACTATCCAAAAGTTAAAATCAATAACACTATCGGCTTAGACCGCTGCGCCACGAGAAGATTGGAACATAAGGCGCGAATTGTTATGCGAGTTAGAGCAGGAGCAGGATATCATAGGGGCCTTATTTAAGGAGAGGTGTGCACCTTTGTAGTTAAATGGGCCCTCTACAGTCAATTGCTGGGTAGGTAGACTCTCAAATGGGTATCACTTTTTCAACTAGGAGCCAAGGTTAAGTTTACACAGGGGTCACGTTTTTAAAATGCCCCAATCATGTGAAATGTATGCGATATTGTCCATATAATCATAAGGATTCCAAAAATGTAAGTTGTACCACCTACGACATTGGTTTTTGGAGTTATAGGGTAAAATGGCTAAAATGTTTAAAAAGGTCAATTGGTGGTGTGTGGCAGGGTTTTGGGGAGGGGGGTTGGTGGTGTGGGGTGAGGGGGCCTGGGGGGGGGCGTGGGGTGGTGTTGGTAGGGGGTTGTTGGTGAGGTGGTGGAGGGTTGGTAGGGGTGTTGGTGAGGGGGTGGGTGTGGCAGGGGTGTTTGGGATTGTGGTGGGGATGTTGGGGAGGGGGGGGGGTGTTGGGGAAGGGGGGGGGGGTGTTGGGGAGGGTGGGGTGGGGAGCTGGATATCTGCAAGCTCCACTGTACAGGGTGTCTCAGAAAGAACGTTACCCTCCAGAAACAGCCATTTTTACATACTAACCAGTTCTTATCCTTGTTTTAGCTTTATTTATTATGGGGGAAAATATGTACCTTTTACACATTTGGTGAAAACAAGAAGAAAACGGTGAAAAAAAACCAAACAATGACTAATTTCCCTAAAACTGATGCAAACCTAATCTGTCACGGCTAGCATGAGCAGAGGAAACCATGGGATGCTAATGTCTCCAACATAAAAATGTTTAAGACCCTCATGGCCAAAATACTTTCAAATTCCAAGGTTCATTGATGGTTCAGAGTATATGGTTCAGTTCTCTACGCACTGCAGCATTAAAATTTACGGTGAGGTCTGTTTCGTTGATGCATCAATCTCTCTACTGCACCTTTTAGGTCTTGCCATGTTCCAGCATTTGTCCCCTTGATTGCCATCTTAATGGGAACCCTACTTTGAGGGAAACTTTACCCATTCACGAGAACGATGGCCTTTAACCATGAGCAGTTCAGTTAGAAATAACATGTAGAAGTCACGCCCATGCCATTATTGAAAGTGCGCTTACAAATTCAATTTGTATATGATTAGAAGACGGGTGAAGGGATTTAGGTCACTTCATTTATGAAGAACAAATTTTAAGTCTAGTTTTCAAGTGCGGTTTTTTTAAAGCATACATGTGATACAAATTAATTAAATTGAGGAGTTACGTGTGCTCAAATCCAAAAGAATTACAATGTCCATGTTTCTCTGCTATTGCAAGCCGTGGCCAAAATAAGGTTTGCATCATTTTAGGGAAATAGTCAGTGTGGGTTATTTTTCACCGTTTTCTTCTTGTTTTCACCTATAATTCAAAAGATACATATTTCATAATATAAAGCTATAAACCAAGCACAAAGATGATTAAGTAAGCAAAAATGGCCGTTTATGGAGGGTAACTTCTTTCTGAGACACCGTATCTACTTGTTTGGGAACTCCCTGTACTCATACAGTTGCAATCTGTTGTGTGCTCTTTGTCTTACAGCTATGCGCAAAAACAGACGACAATTGTGGTTCGAGAACCGCATTCTGTGGAGGGATCACGAAATGCCCCGTTAAACATTGTCACCCAGATTATTGAGATTTTTGAA
>JAMKCH010035549.1:0-23378 GCA_023653785.1 Ophioderma brevispina
GTCAAATTACCTCATCTGGATACTTATGATCAAAATCACATTATGAGGCTCAAAGCGTGAAATTAAATCCCATTCTGTTTGCAAAAGCATCTCACGTGGCAACCTTTTACAATTGCATACAAGTTACCATGCGTATGCGTCATCGAATTGAAGCATCAAGGCATTCTTGATGCGCTCATTACTTAGCACAGACGCGTATTGCGTAGTACGCGAATTACCCGCCCTTTTGCAATTTAGCCCATGTGATTGTTTTTGTCAAAATGCGTAAATAGTAAAAGTAAAATGAACAAAATACGAGCAAAAAACACTATACATAGATTCTGCAATGGATATCAGAGATACAAAATGGGAGGAGAAAAAATAATAATATGGTGACGGGACCGAGAGAACAGAGCATGCAAAGAGGGGAGAGGACAACGAAGAGCAAAGATGGAGAGAATAGCTTAGGAGACGAAAGGTGAAGTGGAGGATCGGTGAGCAGCGGGCAACAAGAACATAGTGAAAGAGATCACCTCTATTTCACCTCCACCCTTCTCTGCCCTTCCCCCTTCCACGAAACTAAAAACTGGCCATTTGACTACGTTCCTGACTTAACAGCCTTCCTTGGTATCACCTATCAGTCATATTAAACCATCGAAGTCTGACAGTGACTGTAGGCTTATTTAATAAAACGACTAAGTTGCATTGTGGACAATTCGTCGGGTTTTTGAAGGTGAGAATTGGCTGGTCGAAGTGCTGATTTTCAGGTAAACATTATGTATTTATATCCTCATATCTAGATTCCTGTCATCTGATGGTTTAAAAGTGGAGGCATAAATTCAATTAGCTTCAAGAATTGAACCCAACTGAAACTATCCCTGGGAGATCGTGGCATCTCATTCCTGACTATGCCCGGGACACCTCCAGCGTAAAAGACTGTCCTACGAACTATTCATAGTGTACTATTGTAAGCTGGTGTAAGAGATCGCATTTGCATTTTGACGGATATGCCGAACCAGCCTGGAGTCTGGCCGATCTGACAGTACGGAGTAAAAAAATGTATGCAGTTGATTCAGGCTTAGCAAGGAAGTCGATTCGGGTGATCCGTTTGACTCCACCATCACTCCTGACACAGAGATGTTGATATGCTAATCTCATAATTTGGACCCTAAGTTACACAAATTGTTACACCATGCATGCAATGCCATGGCCACACATACATGATATTATAGGCCTGTGTAGCATCCGTGCTTAGAAATAGAATGTTCCTTTTAACCATCAGTTGACAAGAATCTAATATATTCGGTATATAAATAATATTGACTGCTTTTATTCGGAGCTGGTTAAACTATAGGCCCTCCGGTGATCTCGAAACCATACTATGCCCCTCGGCTTACGCCTCGGGGATAGTATGGTTTCGGGATCACCTTGGGCCTATATTTCAACATGCCCCTCAAGCAGTCAATATTTGTATACTCCCTTTCGGACTTAAGGTGGCAGTGCACTTTTATAGCAGAATTTGTTCATCGTACAGTTTGAAATCAAAAATGTCTGCATCTGCATGCTAGAACAATTGACTCTAAGCAAATTGAAGAGCTACATGCTGGCCGTTCACTTCTGATTAACTATTGGACAATTTTAATTGTTGCACATGACCTGTTACCAGCTATCTATGGGTCACTGTGATACAAACATTTGCGTATAACTCAACACAACCTGTTACCAACCCTGCTTGAAAGTTCAGTTGTAATAGCGTCATGCAGTAATACGAAGGTCGCCGGTTCGAATCCGCCAAGCGCACATGGTTTTTCACACTGAACTTCGCTGACCATTTTCAGAGTAAAGCTTAATATACATCTGGTCAACCTTGAGACTAAGTAGTTTAAAATTCCATCAAACCACACTGTCCGAATCAATTGCCATTTTGGAATTAACCTTTTCTCGAAGATACTCACAAATCAAAACCAAAAATGAGGTTCTAGGATCGTGAAGTAACCTGTATTGTATGGTATTCTGAGAGTGAAATTGTGGTCTTCTTAGAAATACCAGAATCAAATGAAAAAATAATACTTGGGTAATGCTGGAACTTTTGAAGTTTGATTTCCCAATTGCTAATACAGCAAACATTCTTATCATTAAAATACCATTACTGGGCACTTCTGGAAAGATTGTTGGCCCTGTGTATTCACTGCACCATAACAGTCCGCACAACATGTTTTAACTCCACAGATACTATCAGCCATTTTGATGGTTGGTCCAAGAATTCAGGTCTATTTCGTCCCATGGTCAGGGTAGTTAACCATACAGCTACTAATTTGACACGGATTACAGTCCCCGGCCAGGATTACGTGTTTTTTGTTTTTTTTATTGCTTCAGAGACGGATAGGTACACACACAGCAGCTGACTACAGGCACTGATATAAAGGATATCATTGACTTGTGACACAAACCTGCATAGAGTTTTAAACTGACTATAGAAGAAAATAACCTAATGGTAACTAAACACAGGGTTATTCACCACATTACGCAAAACTCATTCTCCCCTCTGTCTCTCCTCGTCACTCTCTACTGAACGGATGGCAAAATCTTTGCTCCCGGGCTGTAAGAGCTAACCTCCAACAAATTTGATTATCGTGTGGTAAATTTGAATCCTTGGCACGGGAAACAATTTGTGTTAAAAGGTTCATGCGTGCACCACACCACACCCATGCAACATGTATACACACACAACGACAACAGTTTAAAGTGTAAGCTTTGTACTTTTTATATGCCTTATAATTCTTTTGGCACAAAAATTGAATGGTTTGAGGAATCAGAATTTGTCAGTTTTGTTTCGGTGTCAAAATCTGTACAAAATCTGTAAAAACGTGTGACCTTGCACTTGCAGTAGGCTCAGTAGTACGTTTTAATATTTTCTTTGACAATAGCTATTGAACCAAAAACAAAAGAATGAACCACAGAATCATGACGCCATTAGCAGCAAGACTTCAAATTACCTCTTGATCGTTGATTCCTCCAGTCCTGAACATTTTATGCATTATCAAGCCTGTGAGAGTTCGCTTTTAAGGTTTGTATCATCGGCTACGGGCTTTCATGCCCAATCTCGTTTGAACTTCTCATGAAATGTTGGTATTGGGAAAGAAACCGGTTGTGCCAATTTTAATTTTTTCCAAAGGCTTTTGGAGATGTCCCTAATGCATTTCAAATTCCCATAGACTTTGTACGGGACTGATTTTGGCAGTAGAAAATGGACCAATGGGGCAATTTTGTGAAAAACTACACATTTTAATTCATTTCTTTCCAGTACTTGCATGAGTTATAAGATTGTTGTTTGTTTTTTTTATGGTAAGAAATATAAATATCCATATAATTTTTTATTTTTTCTGTATGTCATCAAAACAAAGAACAGGTTGTCGCAACAACACCTTTTTGGCTGTTATTTCTAGAAATCTGAGTTTCGCACAGAATTGTTCCTAGAAGAAACTACATCTCTCTTGGTGATGAATAAGGTGTCATTGAAAGGAAATCAAATTTAGAAAATTTCTCACGCTAGAATTTTGCAGAATTAGTGTTTCTTTTGAAATTACCGTTTTTTAATTTTCCCTAAATTAATTTTTCCTAAAATCCTTTTTCTAACAATTAAACACTTGATTAAAAAAGCCAACGTTAGAATTTAGGTATTTTTTCAGACACAATCCTGGAGTTACATTTTAAAAGCACCTTCCATTTGGCTGGGAAAAAATTAATGAAAAAAATTAGGGAATTTTTAAAAAATAAACACTAAAACAATCGCACTGTCTCGAAACTGGCAAAATATGTGGAGGAAAGGTCAGTACTTACCATAGTCGAGTTGGGACTAACTTGATTAGGGCTCTTGCTAATGTAGACACAGGAGCAGCAAGGCAGAGATAGGCAGACTCCCACAGGAGGGAGCGCTCCCAGATTTTACCAAGGAGGCTGGGTCAATAACAATTAATCACCCATGCCTTTCAAGTGGATTTATTGTGTTTCAAGTGGATGACCCATGCCCTACAAAGGAATTGCAGACTGATGAGGAAGCAGGGACTCCCTGCCTGCCTCCTGGGGATTGGAATTTAGGCAAGGTCCCTTATGATTTGGATTTATGGCCATTTTTCTGTAAGAACCATTTTTATCCGATGATCCTACCTTAAGCTGATTTCAGCTTTTTTATCCCCCGGCTTTGCCAAGCATAGGGGGATATTCGATAGTGCACATGTCCGAGTTTTTCATGTCTCCTTCTAAAAGCCGATTAAACCATACTTGGGGTAAGGTGCAGTAGGGGTTCCTTCATATGGGATGTCGAAGGTCATAGACCAAGGTCAATGTCATCTGAGGTCATTTTTGGTGAGTGTGTGTGCTTGCGTACTGCGTGAGGGCGTGCATGTTTTTTTTTTCAGTTTGTTTAGGTTTTTGTTTTCCACGTCTCCTTTCAGAAAGTTTGTCTGCTTTCACCCAGACTTTTTTAAGGTGTAATAGGGGTCCGTCATAAATATGTGGATGGTGTCAAAGCTCATGGACCAAGTTCAAAGTTCATCTGGTTCAAATTCCAGACTGCCATCTTGCCGGGGATGTCGCAAGTTTACTGCCAATATTTTTTCATGCTTTCAGAGAGTCAAAATTTTGGCCTTTTTCCTTCATTTTCAGACCTGTTTTTGACCTCCTTTAATAGTTTAGCTATGTTTCAGCTTTTTTCAAACCCCACTCACAGCTTCCATCTTGACATTGAATGTTGTTTCTGTAACATTGTATAGTTAGAATTTATTTGTAATACCCTCTTTGTAAACTACCACAGAGTTCACAAAATTAAACAGTGTGATATTTTGTGGTTTAAGCGCGTAGGTTGTTTCACTTGTTGTCCACAGTGACCTTAATATCTCAAATCTACAGCCACAATATAAATTCTAGTGATCATTCAACAAGGCTGGGCTGCCCGATCGGTCAATTGTTCACGATTCACCACTCCTAATGCGTTTCCCCTATGAATCAATGCTTACTAACACTGGTAAATATGGTTTCCTATTATGAGCCATTAAGAGAAATCGGCCCAGCTGCCAGCTATACTTGGACTAATAGTGAAATTCCACTAATAGTCAAAAGATTACAAAGCCATTTTGTACAGCTTTTGATATCAGAAATCCAATATCATCGCTGTCCATCGAACCATATTATTATTAGGCGTCAAGTGGACGTCCAGGGCGGAGGCAGCGGCGATATTCACCTTCCCCCTCCTGTTTCTGCACAGCCTTTATGTAATTCATAGGAAACCAGATGTCTTGGCAAACATGGACTTTTGACATTTGATTTCTTTACTTGTGTGCTTTAGGGCAAGCAGTGCAGTGGATCAGCGCAGTGGTGCAGTGGCTAGTGCTCGCTCATAAGCATGAGGTTGTGTGTTCGATCCCCGCTGTCGCCAATGTGTTGTGCACTTGGGCAGGCAAACTTTACCTGGCTTAGAAATTCCTATTACTTTTGAATTACAACGAATTAGCATCCTTTAGTATATGAGTAGTTGGTGTTTACACGAAAACAAATTTCTAAATTCGCTTGCATAAAATTAATGTGTTTGTTGACGCCCTTGACCCAAGTCTAGTGGGAAGTATGAAAACTTCAGTTGAACAAAAATTTGCACCATCTTCAACATGGCGGCCTGTGATTCTGCGCCCAACACTGCACTCCCGGGACTGCACGCCTAAATTGGGTTGGTCCTCGGCGGCTAATGACAAAATTTAGACAGAAAACGAACACCTATGTGCAACACACCAAAGTCCCTGAATTCCTTTGGAAAACCATGCTACCTTAATTTTTTTCAGCACAGTTGTGATAAGCCGGAAATGCACAGAGTGGGTCATTTGTTTCGACCAGTAGACATTAAATCGATTACAGTTTTCGTTTATACTCAAAAAATTGATTCATTGACAATTATTTGAATTTACATCAAACTATTGTACTAAAAAGCAACTTACAAATTTGACTTTTTGAAGTACATCGTTACATTATGGAAAAAGTGAAATCGATGGCAACTCTATCCAATTCACTTCGACTTTTGACATTGTAAACAGTACTTTTATCACATACTACTACTTTCACCGTAGATCGCTAGAAAGGGAATCGCGTTCCACCACATGGAACAGGGGTATATATGCTAAACCTAACAATTCTTTTACGTAGACAATATATATTAAATATTATTAGTAAAATTGATCTATCAGAAGGGCAAATCGGAGATGGGGATAAATTTTTAGTGGTTCAGCCTATACTTCGGTCAAATTTTGTGGTCAGTGTCCTCCCCAGTGCTATGAGCTATTCTTCCATCCTTGCATTAGCTAATTTATAATCAATTAGCTTTACGTAATTAAATCATTGGATAACTGAACACAGACGTAATTGCTTTCGATAGCACAATAGCTAATTTCTATTCTCAACCTGACATTGATGATGTTCAATCAGGACAATTAACCACATTTTGTACGTGTAGACATGTGGTAGCCATTTTCTGCTTCAAGATAATACTTATTACTTAATAGGTCCCATGTGCAATTTACCTTTAGTCTTGTCACATGTTGATGCTAAGCAAATCCTGTATGTCCAACATAGCTAGCAGTGGTAATACTTGGAGATCAATGGCTATCAATATTTTCATTATGTGGAGCCAGTAATCCATATGGTAAAACGACGTTCTTATATTAGTTCTTGTCTGCACGATTCATAACTGTAAATGTGGGATGGTGGACACCATGAAGGCAAATGTGTCACCACCAAGCCAAGTCAGTGATCAATCATAATTGCTGTAATTTTGATTCTTTACCATTTTCAAAGGATTTTATTTGTGCATTTGTCAAGTAGACAGAAAAATGCTCTGGATCTTAGGTACCTCTTAACCTATAATAATAATAATTTACCTATTTTTAATGCAAGGCAATATCCACATAAACTTGCTCAAGGCACTGTGTGGCAGCCATGAAAGACACTCATCACATCAAAAATCATAATACCAGAACAGATTTATGCCAAGAAGCTTGATTTTAGAATCGGAGGAAACCGGAGTCCCCGGAGAAACCCTGCGGAAACGAGTATGGATCGGAACCCCAATTCGCATAAAGCCCTCCCGAGACAAGCCCCTACTGGGGATCGAACCCGGGACCTCATTGGGGAAAGGCGAGGGAAGATACGCTACGCCAACCGTTCCCCCATTATCTTGAAAACGAGGCAACTGGTTTAAATTTGTCACAATGAGTCGAACTAAAAATCAGCAGTTACAAGAAATTAGCAAAATACAATACACCTGAGTAAAAAAAGAAAAGAAACCAATACAAAATGAAATCTTGATACCATCCCAGCTTCTCCCTCCTGATAAATGTACACAAAACGCTGTGAAACTGTAGTGTACTAAAGTACTGTACAGTTTTTCAATTGCCACTTACACATGTAAATGGCAAACCATATCCTCAGTAAAATTGTTTTTGCTGATAACGCCAGTCATGCTGGGTGCAACACCAGATTACGTATTCATATAGCGTGTTTCCTATTGACAGACTGTAATTTTCCAGATAAAAATTTATATCCGTTGAATAACTGAGAATAAGCCGATTGTGCGAAGTTTCTATTGAGCAGCGTTTTCCGGAAAATGGGCCGACCGTCAAGGCCTGTTACTTTTACCAGCCAAAGGTCACCTGCAACAGGTAAACCGTGTTGTATTGTGGTCGTGACCTCGTCGAACTATCAGATCAAAGATGGCTGGAAGAGCGATGTCCTTATCTAATGTCAATTGAGTTTTTATTCATCGGTAAATATGCTTCTGCAAGCCCATCCACACGTCATGACAGGCACAAAAGAATCAAGCGGATATATTGCAGTCTTCTACAAGACCGTTCACGCGCACCAAAAAGTAAGATACTGGGACGGAGAATCATATGTTTGGGCTGTGCGTTGCTAAGCCAACACGCGTGCGCATGCTGGACGTGGGTCAATTGCTGCGATACGTGGCGTCAATTTTCCGGTCTTCATCGGTATGGGCAACTCTATCGGAACGTGCCGTGTTTTCTATTGAGGCGTTAACCGGATAATCCTTTCTCCGGCATGATCCTTTCCAAAGTAGGATAAATACCGATGGAAACTTCCTTCGGTAAATCAGAAAAGCAGTAGGACTGCTGTTTCTATTGAGCCAAGTTAATCCCTGTTCTGGTATAATAAACGGAAAAAAGGTCCCATAAACCCACCATAGAAAAAAGCTTCCTTCAAGTAGCCAAATAAAACTAGGGCTTGCCTTATTCAGGTAAGGTATCAACTGACGACCGTCGCACGATCGCTGGTGAAGCCTTCCTGGTCAGAATTGAGATGGGATATTTGGGGGTACAGCCCTACTACTTTCAAGCTTGAAAACTGAGTGTTATCGTTGATAAACATTTTGCGCCAGGGTATCAAATGATAAACTTAAGTTTTTCAACAAGAACAAAATGTTTTTAAAAATAATTTACACTACGTTTTTTAGGGGAAATCTAAGTTTTTTTCTGAGAGAAATCCTTTTTGCTTTTTTTCCTTCTCTCCATGTTGTAAACTTGAGTCTGTACACATTTTTTGTAAACCATGCTTTTCAACGTTTTGTTTTTCAATTTAAAAAATTAGGTTTGTCAACTGATAACTAATTGTTCACTGGGAAGAAAAACTTAAGTTTATCAGTTGATAAAAAAATTGTATGAAATACAAGTTTTCCAAGTTTTTCTGAGATTATCTTGCCTACACGTCCAAAATGGCACTCTCACTACATGAGAGGAGTTGGAAAAAGGTACTGAGTTAGGGAAGAGACAAAAATAGGCTGGGACGTGTACAAGTTTAACGATGTAACCCAAACGGAAAGGTCCACTGCACGTGTTTTAGAAAATTCACGACATGTTTACACAGTCATAAAAAATAGTTAATTTTTTTATCAGTATTATTTAATTGCGATGAGTCAAATTTTCACCAAAATCTTGACCGCCGCAGTGAAAAGTAAGTTAAAAGTTCCAATGCTGCTCATAGAAATGGTTTCCGACTTATACGGAAACAGGGAAATCCAGTTTACCAAGGCTTGTATATGTGCAGGAGTGTAATGTGTATAGAATAATACAGTACAGTGTCTATGGAAGATAAACTACCCGGGGTACGATAGCTAAGGGAACACTTGGTAAAAAAATATGGAGGCGACCATAGTGATTTCGTTGTTGGGGTCTTTGGAATATTCAACTGCTTTATTTTGGATTAAAAAATAAGGTAGGTAAGTACAAACAACATTTTATGGTTCAATATGATCAAAGAAAAGCCGGGTAACTGATTACCGACGATTATGGCGCTTAGCATTGCATTTAGTGGGGAGGCCAATTCGGCAGTCGTTATGACCTTTTACACGTTTAAACAAACGAAATTACTAATCGTGTAAACGGATAGGAATTAAACGGTTAACTCCCAGCTCTACAAAAACAACATCCTGCCTTGATTTTATTCTGATCAAATCTGAGAATAGGAATGGGTTGGGCAACTAGTGGAAGCCATGAATTCTGGAGTCTTTGGTTGGGTCATATTTGGTGACATTCTGTGAACTGATTTATTAAATAGCCCCATAGGATAAGTGTAGAGGCTGACAAAACGGTGAGATGAATCCAACCTGATTATTACCATTCCTATTCCCTGTATTGAAATGACACACTGGGAGATTGGTAGTGGTGTACACCTACAGTTATAAAGTACATTTACTATGACCACTTAATGACCTCTAATATTAGTTTGCAATTCTATATCATAAATCTCATCGGAAACTATTATGTTACATGTGTATTTGACGTTCCCTGTTTGCTCAACACAGTGTGATTCATATCTTTTGGAAGATGGATGCGATTACAAACTGCATTTGGGCCATTCTTCGGGATGTTGACACACGTGACCAAACTTTATGTGCCTCCCATTGACAAACAACCAATCTAGCGAAGTGGAAACATTATTTTTCGTCAGCTTGGACAAGACTACCAAAAATATGTTTCCACTTTCGCTAGATATTTGTTTTCTCACGGAGGCACATACAGTTCGGTCACGTGTGTGGACATCCCGAAGAATGGCCATTTACAGGTACATGTACATGTATTAATAATGATGTACATGTGTCAGCTTAAACTACTGTATGTAAATGTATTGTTAAAACATAAAATGTAGTACTACTGCATCATACAACTATTTGGTTTTTATTTTTTAATGTGATTAAAAAAAAAAAAAAAAAAAAAAAATAGGGGCCTTTTTTTTTTAATTTTCAGTCCAAGCACTGTTTTAGAAATTTTTGCCAGAAATTCACCAAAACCATAGTTAGTGCAAATTTGGCTTGTCTCTACCCAAAGACCCCCATTTTTCACATGTCTTCTGTCACTGATGCCCCTGTGTTTGAAAGCACCAGCCTCTTGTAAGACACTTTGTATTATTTCATATGAGTGCCCCCTCTTCCCCATAACAGCACTGTATTTGGTTGAACCTCAACAGGGAGAAAACAAAACAAATTTAAAAGTGCCACGAGAGATTTTTTGAGGCACACAAATTACTGCCTCTTTGTATTAATTTCATATAGATTAGACACTAAATAGATTTCTTACCTTTGTATTTGGCTACATAACTGTCTTTTTTGAAAGAGAGAAAACAGGTGATTTTGATTTGCTATATTTCAATGTAAAAATAAAAATATTTTTTGATTTCTGAATTTCGTATTTGCTCCTATACGAAATTAAAAGTCAAATTTTTTGGTACCAAAGAAACATTTCTCAACCTTAATCCTTTCGGATGGGATCTTTTTGATGGAAAGCTTTACACTAGGGTCAAAAATCAGTACTGTTGATGGTTTTCAGGGCACCTGAATATGTGAACTCTCTCGTTGCACCGTTAAGAATAAAACAACTTCTGAAAGAACTGCACCTCAGTGGGATTCCCTTTCAGATTTGGTGATTGTTTCATTTTTTTATCGCCTGCCCCTAAGCCCGATGTTACCCCCGTCGCGCCCGCGATATCGCGACTGCGAAGGAACTTGACCCCAATTTTTATTGCCTCAGCGAAAGAATGTCTATCGTGCGATGGATTTTGAAGCTTCGCAGAGAGTTGAATTTTGTTCAATCTCTCGGCGATATCGCAGCCACGAAATTCTCTGATTGGCTGTTCTAGACCAAGGTCGGGCGATGACCTCATGAAAACCAGCTGGACCTGCCTTTTATACCTCACTTGCTTCGTCGACCCAACGATATTCGGGTAGCTGTTATGGGGGATATTACATCTAAGTGCTGATAGGCAGGTGCGCTGGCCGGCTGGGCCGGTCCTAGGTGAAGCGGGATCATGAGGTGTTGGTGTGTCTGGCTAGGTTGGGTCCCTGACGGGCACGGTAGGATCTAATAGCAACAGCGCTTTGTATCCTATGGAAACGCGCTATATAAATGTCTGTATTTAATTTATTATTATTATTAACAATCTCCCTATCAGCCCGATAATCAACAACATATCCTCATCAAATGAAGTATACATTAGATGGCCATTATTCAAAGCTGGTGGATGCGTGCGAAAAATCCCGAGTAGTATGATCAAATGAGGCATGATTAGTTTTAAGGATATCGTAGAAGATGTTTTTGCGGTTAGTACGAAATATTTTGTTTACCACCTGATTTTATTCTGAGCTCAGCATCCTACACTTGCGGCATGCATATCCAACCCTCGTACAATGAAGGGTAGATTACTGGTCATCATCAAACTAGGTATTTAACAATATTATTAAGGATACAAGTCGTGCAAAATCCTTGAAGATGTGCGAAATATGATAAAACATACAAAATAGTACCAGAACATTTACAGGAATTAAAATAGCATATTGGCACATCAGTCATAGTACTTGATCACTCAGGCCTGGCTAACAAATTAATATAACTTTGCGCCGAATCGTAAATATTTTGCTCGTCTATTCTAGTTCTCATTTCTCATTCTGGAAATCCAGAGACTCTATTCGCAAAAATACGGACCGGATGTTAGATATTCTAATTGTTATCAAAATTAATCAACTGGCAACATTAGTTGATCAATAAAAATAGTAACGCGGCAAACGACTTCTCGAGATGAGACATTTATCGCTTGGATATACATGACTTTATCGCGCGGTATTCATATTGCGATGTAAAATTTTATCGCAGCATCGCGCGATGAAGCGATAGTGGAGTATACATCGGGCTTAAGGCAGGTGGGAATCACTTTGTCCATGTTGATGTCTGATTTGTTTGTGGTTGTGAAAAAGGGTTAACATTTGCCTCTTATATCCTCATACTTAGATGGATTTAACCAAAACTGGGTCACAGGTGCAATTGGCATCCCCCATTTGTTTGATGAGGTCAAAGGTCACATCCAAGGTCAAGGCTCATGTGAGGTCAAGTTGTAAAATGGGCTGCAATGTAAGATTGACCTCATTTGAAAAGTTGAAGTTTCAATTGGAACCAAACTTGAATCATGGTGCAACATTGCATCCCCATTGTTGATGAGGTCAAAGGTCACATACCAAGGTCCAAAGTTCAATTGGAACCATAAAAAACAAATACAAAGTTTGAAAAAAATGTAAATTGACCTCATTTGAAAAGTTGAAGTTCAATTGGAACAAAACTTGAATCATGGTGCAACATGGCATCCCCCATTGTTGATGCGGTCAAAGGTAACATACCAAGGTCTCAAAAGGTAATGTGAGTCAAGGTTGTAAAAATAGGCTGAAATGTTTAAAAGACCTCATTTGAAAAGTTGAAGTCCATTGGAAAACCAAAACGGTTTATGGAGTTTACATGCAAACTAATTTGTTTTGAGGTAAGAGGTCACATATCAAGGTACAAAGGTCATGTTAGGCCTATCATTCATAACCGCGACGCAGGCGACACAAAAGAATGAAACTAAAGAATGGGGAAAAACTTACATCATAGGGGTTTCGTTATTGCATATAGCCAACTGTGGATATTTAAAATTAGCCCTTCCCCTCCTACTTCTACGCTTAGTCATAGATTGTTTGCACAAACATGAACACACAATATCTGATCGACAATTCCTAGAACTTAAGGGCAGCAGCTGACAGGGCCTATAGTCTAAGCGATTGCCTCGTCTGACTTGGGAAGTACTTTTCCAGAGTACACATCTGGTCTATGACCTCAGTCTGACTGTAAAAAATTTTGGTAATTCATGAATTGAAGTCTGTGTTCTGTCTGTTGTGCAGGTCGCATTGGGACCATTAGTTTTAATATTGCCCAATATTAATAACATTGATGATCGATTGTCTTTAAATTTATAAAAAAAGAAAAATTAAAATTTAACATTTAAATTTAATGATGCATTTGTCATAATGCCCAACTTGTACTAATGTAGTGCTTGTGACCTCTGTGGAGGGGTGAATTGTGCAAATGCTCACTGCACACAGCCACATGCTTTATCAGTATTTTCCTTCACCACTTCCCTGTCATTGCTAGATTGTGTAGAGATACAGTAAGTTGTTGTTTAGATTGGCCTTATCTTAAGGTAATGGTGCAAAAGTCAATTCAACATGCGCGCATGAAAAAATATTTCCTGGGAAGCCCGCTGCCATATTTTTCCAAAATGTATATATTTTTTGCATGCACAAAAGCACAATTTCCCTACAAATCCAACATTTCCTGAGAAGAACTTCATATTTCCCTCCAAATACCAAAATTTCCTGAGAACGAACTTCCCAAATTTCTCACTTTTCATGCAAGCTAACCATGGACCATCATTGTGAACACCCACACCATGGCCTGTACAAATAGTAAAATTGGAGGGATAATTGTAAGGTACCACAATCGGGACCAGTGGTCTTATACTTAACATGAAAAGTAATATTTTTTTTGGTTAAGAACTATTATTTAGGTAACACCACGCAATTCATTCCCCAACACTCACAAATAATCCATGAGAATTGGTACTCTCCTTAAAATGAAAGAGTGAAAAATCACTCCTGAATTCAGTTTTTTAAATTAACTCTAATCGGTTGACTTTTAGCTCTAACAGAGCGAGAAAATTGCAACCCGACACCTTCACTCGCGATTACCCAGAGCTCACTCTCTTTACCGAGTGGCTCAAAATGCCATGAAGCCCACTCTGAACTCTTAGCGACCGGGTTTTAGCTCAAAAGAGTGAGACAATGCTCACTCTTTTTCGGGAGTGACTAATAGCCAATCAGAACGGCCGCAAATCGCGTGATATTTTCGAACAACAGCGGACGAGGTTAAGTGCGACCCGTCAGCAACGGCTTGAACCGAATGAACATAGTGAATAAATCATAGATATCTTCACGGGTGGTGAGTATATTGTATGTGTTCGGTCCTTATCCTAGCCTTTACAGACACATTTGGAAAGCATTAAATGTTTATTTACTTGATTTAATCACTCGTAACATTACGGTAGTCTGCGCCAGGATCCCGGCCAGCAGGCTTTCCATGTACGAAACGCACACTCTGCATGTCACTGGGCATGCATACACGGATCATACACGTCATGCATGCCACAATCAGTCAGTCTCACTGAATTCATGCCAATGATGCCGCCACAATTTCATTCAGGTCACGATGCAATGAATTATGACCTACACATACAAGTATACTCACCAAACAACAAAAATTCCTAAAGAATCACAACTCAATAAGAGTGACTAGTTCAATCTAAAAAGGAGTTATCAGCTAACATTTTTCTTAGCGTTATTTTGTTCACTCTTTATTTTGAGAGGATCCACTCTAAAAAGATGCGTCACTCAGCTGGCTCTTTTTTGGTGAGATTTCACTCTTTTAGAGTGGTTTTTTCACTCTTTCGTTTTTACGAGAGTAAATGTTGGAAAATAAAAGATTAAAAGTTTTAAACCAGTCACATGTTCTTATGATGATCTATTGTGATTGAATGAAATCAAAAAGAATTTTGGGATCTTATAGTGCTTTCCCCTTCCTTGCGTCAGTGTTGTAATGCAAAGTCCGTAGCATTAAATCGATGGAGAGTGATTCAAAGTGACGATTGTCACCACGCGCACGTTTAGTTAAAACAACTGTCTGAAACACTTTGACTTCACTGACTAGAGGAAGATAAATGTGATAGGGCTGTTGAGAATGGTAAAAAAAATATTATGTCAAATCATGATGCATGAAATTCCATTGAAATATAAACAACATGGTATACACAGGAGGCTGAAACGCTGAAACAAAGGAGAAACTGTATCAAGAATAACTTAAACAATATACGTATAAAAATAATATTGAACACACATCGAGTAGTGGTTTCATGCGAAAACGGAATTATACTACAACCATTTAAAACGAACTATTAAAGGCATTTTGTCTGACCATGCGATATTTGAAATTAGACGCCACTGTATATGGGATATGATTTGTGTTAGTGATAAGGCGCACCAGTAGCGTCATACTCTTCACACAATAGCTTGAATAATGTTTTTCCTATGGCAGTATGACCTAAACGTGACGGTCGTATCGCATAACACACCGTTATACACTAGCGCGAATTTTAAATAGCACATGTTCAGACCCAGATGGTTTTGTCTCGCCTGAACTTTGTCCCGGCAGAGGACTTAGTAATCACTTTTCTGTATGTCTGTCGTCGTCGTCTGTCTGTCTGTCCGTCTGTCTGTTCGTCTATGTCGTCTGCGTCGTATGCATGTGTCTTCTGCTCGGCGTCCGTGTTCACCTGCTTGTGTTCGATTTATGGAGTTCCGTAAAGGGCTACGATGAGGTGTAACTTGGTGGAAAGGAGCGTGTCCATGAGTTCTCAACTTGATTAGATTTTGGGCGTAACATGCTGCTTAATAAAGTATCTAATTGCATAATTTACGAAATTTTCCCGCAAGGCTTGTGTACAAGTTTCAGGAGTTCCGTAAGGCGTTTATACTGTTGTAATTTGGTGGAAGGGAGAGGGATGGAGAGTCTGAACTGATTAGATTCGGGGCGTTATTTCGGGCAAATTATTAAGTATGCAAATGGCTAATTAATATGCAACAATCAGGGTATTTGCTAATTTTTTAACGGGTACATCGGGATACACAAAATTCCTTCATGGCATGAAAGCCTATCATGGTGCGCATCCTTTTTGCAATGTGAAAGTGTGTGATATATGGCGGTAGGTATGCAATGAGCTAATTAAATATGAATTAATTACTGTATCTCTGAAAACAGTACATCGGATGAGGCAAAATTCCTTCGCTACATGAAAGGAAATACTAGTCAGGCCTTTTGTGTGAATCATAATGTCAAAGTCGCATTTGGGGCGTTTACAATATGTAAATTAAAGTGTCTAATTTGCTTAATTTAAGAAAACTAAAAGGCTCTGGTACGTACCAAGTTTTCAGGAGTTCTAAAGAGTGTATAATGTTGTAACTTGGTTGGAAGGAAGTGGGTTGAAGAGTTTCTCGACCCTTCATTAGATTTTGGGCTATTTCGGGCAAATTAATCTGCAAATGAGCTAAATTAATATGCAAAAATCAGAGTAATTGCTTATAATTTTGAAAACGGTACATCGGATCCACAAAATTCCTTCACTGAATGAGGCCTAATATTGTGCGCATCTTGTTTGCCATTTGAAAGTAAGGGATATATGCGGCTTAGGTATGTAAATGAAGCTAATTAAATATGCATAATTGCTGTACTCGCTGATGAAAACGGGTACATAGGATAGGCAAAATCCCTTCCTACATGAAAGACTAGTATGGCATTCATATTTTGTGTGAATCCATAATTGATCAAAGTGCATGTGGGCCAATTTTAAAGGGGCATTGTGTTACATTGACCTAAATTAAATATGCGTAATTGCGGTATACTGCAACAGTACTTGGATAGCATATTGCTGTTGTTAATGGAGCAGGGGGGGGGGGCATTGGTAGGGGTGGAGGGTTGAGAGTTTGTTCGGTGGTGGGTGTTGGGGAAGCCAGGGTGGGGGGTGTTGCAGGGGGGCTGGGGAGGGAGGGGGGGGGGGGGGTGTATGAGGTGGTTGGGAGACCCGGTGTGGGGTATGGGAGGGGGAGGCGGTCGTGCCGTTCCCGCACCGCTGCCATTGGGCCAAAACAAGGTTAATCCTCACCCGTGTGAGGCGAGGACGGCTGGGGTTGGTGAGTGGGGAGGTCGTGTGGGGGAAGGGGTGGGGCGGTGTTGTTGTGAAGGACTGGGGTTGGGTTAACTTGTTGACGGTGCCGATTATGGGGGGGGGGGCGGGTCAAGGCGGGGGCGGAGGGTCCCCCAACTTCTCATGGCCGCGGGGGGGGAGGGGGGGGGGAGGGGGGGGGATCGGGGGGGGGAAGTCCAGGGCTGGGAGCAGGGGGGCTTCCGGAACACCCCTGCCGGCGCACGGGATTGACTTTTCCTTGGGGGGGGTCGGAACCTACTGGGCCGCGGGGGTATTGAGGCGGGGCTCCCGGCAGCCGGGGTATTGTGGGGGGCCACTGGAGATTCCCCTGGGGGACGGCGTTTATCTTCCTACTTTCCACCCTTGATGGCAGCCGGGGGGTGCGGCGAGGGGGTAGGCGGTGGCTGGGGGGGTGGTGGGGTGGGAGAGAGCGGGGGGGGGGGGGGGGGGTGGGGGAGGTAGAGCGGTCGCTAGGGTTGGGTGGTCGGGGGGGTAGGGGGGGGGGCAGGGGGTCTGGGGGGGGGGAGGGACAAGGAGACGGAGGGGTGGGAGGGGGGGCAGAAGGGCCTAGGTGGGGGGGTTGGGGGGGGGGGGTCGGGACCGGGGGGCAGGGGGGAGGGAGGGTGGTTTCGGTGGGGGCGTGGGGGGCGGCGGGGCGCTGGGGGGGGATACCTGGGGGGGTGGGCGGGAGTGGGGGTGGGGGGATGGGGGAAGAGATGCGGCGGGGGTGGGGGAGAGGGGGCCGGACCCGCGGGGGGAGCGGCCGGGCGGGGGGTAGGCGAGTGCGGGGGGATAAGCGGCCGACGGGGGGGTGGACTAATGGTGGCCGGGGGGGCCGTGGGAGGGGGCAGGGGCGGATTGGGGGGAGGTGGGGGGGGGTGGGAGGGGGGGGGCGGAGGGGCGTGGGCCGGGGGTCATGGCGGGGGGGGGGGGGGGGGTAGGGGGGGGGGCGGGGGGGGGAGGTCCCCCACTAGGTTGGGGGGGTGGGCGAGGGGAGGTGGGGGGGGGAGGGGGGGGGGGGTCGGTACGTCTAGTGGGGAGGGCCAGGGGGGTGGGGGGCGAGGGGGGAGCAGGAAAGGGGGGGGGGGGTGGAGGGGGTGGAGGGGTAAAAATTGAAAAAGAGGGAGAAGGGAGGGGGGGAAGGGTGGCGGGAGGGCGGTGGTGTGCACGGGGGGGTGGACAGGGGAGGGGGGGTGGGGTGTGTGTATTGATGTATGAATGCATGGTGGTGGTGGGAAGAGGGAGTGGGCGGATCGTATGTATGGTATGGTATGTGTTGTGTGGGTGAGTAGTTGTGTGAGCGGAGAACGGGCGGGGGGGGGGGAGGGCAGCGGGTGTTGGGGGGAGGGGGTGGGGGGGAGAGGGGGGGGGGGAGCGGGGGGGCGGGGCGGGGCGGAGCGGCGGGAGGTGGTGGAGGCCGCCGGGCGGGGGGTGGCGTGTGGTGGGCGTTAGGGTGAGGGGGCAGGGGGGGGGGGGGGGGTGGGGGAGTGGGTTGTGGTGGTGGAGGGGGGGGGGGGGTAAGGGGGGAGGGGGCGGGATGGTGAGGTGTGTTGGGCGAGGGGGTGGGGGGGTGTTGGGGAAGGGGGGGTGGGAGTGTTGTGGTGGTGTTGGGGAGGGGGGGTGGGGGGTGGGGTGTGAGGTCTGGTGTTGGAGGGAGGGGAGGGTGGGTTGTGTGTTTGAGTGGTTGGGGGGGTGGGGTGTGTGTTTGTTGGGGGGGGTGTTGGGGAGGGGTTGGGTGTTATTGTCTCGTTGTTGAGGTGGTGGTGATGGGAGAGGGGGTGGGGTGAGCGGTGTGTTGAGGGGTTTTGGGGAAGGGGGTGGGGGTGTGTTGTTGAAGGGGGTTGGGAGAGGGGAGGTGGGTGGGGTTTTGAGGTGTGTTGGGGAGGGGGGTGGTGTGTTGAGGGTTTGGGGGAGGGCGGGGGGGAGGTGGAGGGTGTTGAGGGGTGTTGGAGAGGCGGGGCGGTGGGGTGGTGTGGTGGTCGGTGGGGAGCGGGGGGGTACGGGCAGGACAGGGGGGATTGGGCGGATGTGGGCGGGCTGGGGGGAGACTGGGTTTGCTCGGGGGCGAGGATGGTAGGCCGGGGGTTGACGCGGGGGGTGGTGTATCTCGGGGGGAGGGGGGTGGGGGGGGGGGAGGGGGGGGAGGGCTCTAAGGGGAGTGGGGGGGGGGACGGGGTTGGGGGGGTGGCGGTAAGGGGGGGGGAAAAGGCGGCTGGGGGGGGGGAGGTTCAATAATGCGGTGGGGGGGAGGGGGAGGCTGGGGAGGCGTGCCGGCGGGGGCGGGGGAGGGGGGGTGTGGGCGGACGAGGAGGGGGGGGCTGGAGGGGGGGCGGGGTGGGGGGGGGGGGGAGGGGGTTGGGTGGCGTTGTTTGAGGTGTACGGTGGTTGTGGGGGGAAGGGGGTGGGGGTGTTGGGGGAGGGGGTGGGGGTTGTTGGGGAGGGGGGGGGGGTGTTGTGGTGGTTTGGGGAATGAGGGTTGGGGTGTTGAGGTGGGTGTTGGGGAGGGGGTGGGGGGTTGGTGCGTGGTGGTGTGGGGAGGGGGGGTGGGGGTTGTTGCGGGGTGTGGGGAGGGGTGGTTGGGTGTTGACGGGGTTGGGGACTCAGGGGGTTGGGCTGTTGAGGTGTGCTTTTGCGTCGGGCCGACGGGCGGCTGGCGCTGCTTTGTCCCCTTTGTCCTGTGAGGCCCGTTTTGGGACGGCTGCGGCGTGTGTGATGCTCCTGTGATCTTCTTTTTTCTTTTGGTTTGGCTTTTTTTTCGGGGTGGGGGATTTTGAGCGGGGGTGGTGTGGGCAGGGTGTGGGAGGGGAGTGCCACGCGCCTCAGGGGGGTGGGAGGGGGTTCGGTTGCGGGGATTGGGGCCCACCGGGTGGGGGGTTGATAGGGTGGGTTTTGTCTCTGTTTGTTGCTAGGATTGGGGAGGGTTGGCTTCCGGTGTTGGGGCGGGCGGATATATGAATACATAACAATGTATCTGCCTTGCTACAATGCTTTGGGAACACTTCTACTTGTACAGTTGCAAATCTGGTGTTTCTGCTCTTTGTCTTTACAGCTATACGCGAAAATAGGCGAGCACTTGTGTGGGGTTCTGAACCCGCCCCCCTGGTAATTTATCTTAGGCGTTGATATAATTCCATTTTTCGGTGAAACCACTCGGATATGTGGTCAATATTATTGTTATATGTGCTAATTGTTTAATATATCATTGGACGGGTTCTCCTTTATCAGCTTTGTGGGTATATTGTAAAGTAATAAACAAAAAAGTGGGGATAGAGCTTCTCATGGATGAATTCATGATTGGATGTACTCTACCTGTATTTAAAAAAAATTGCAGAAAATTACAAAAGGAAGAGGATTGTTGGTGAGCTAAATATAAGATAGTTGCATTTTGGTGGTGGGCGGGGGCCTTTTAAGAGTGTTGGGTTAACCATGCATATGCACATATACACAAACACATGTATACAATTATGCACCCAAGCAAACAATTTACCCATGTTTACACTCATTCAAACACTCCTTGTGCACCTACATTGTAATTCAATTCTAGGAGTGGTTGTTGACTGAGGGTACTCAGACAGCCACCCCTTCATCCGCAAGCCATGATGGTTCCTCATTTTAAAGTCCTGACTTCTGTTTCTGGGAGCATAAAGCATTCTTTTTCCGTGGAGTATGATTTGTCCCAAAGTCTATTTTTTCATGATTCCTGCCATACTCCGAAAATCTTTTCAAATGAATTACAAGGGTAGAAGAAATGTTGTTATTGAATTCCGTGGAGAAATCAAGAGTATTGCAATGCGAGGATTAAAGCGTCTCAGATGCACATTTGCTTGATACAATGTTCGTCAGAATACTCCCACTTGGAAGCATTGAAACATACTCATGTCTGGAACTTTGCATCTCTGCTGTGATTGCATTGTTCCTTAGGCTTGGTTAATGTCCCCAGCACCCCTTAAAGGTTGCATTTTGTGATCGAGCCCCTTTATTGTTGTTTTGTTGTTCACTAGATATCCACAACATAAGATTATTTTCAAAATTTCATTGATTCTGACATTTTGCGTTTGAGGTTATGAGCACATGTTTATTATAATCACAGTCCACATAGGCTGTGTGTAATTTCTGTCCGTTTGACATGGAGGAAAGGGAAATACAAAATTGCGATTTCTTCCAGAGTATAACTTAGTATAGGCACACATACTATACCCAGAAACCAACATTTCAGATGATTAAAAATCTAACTTTTTTTAGGTAAGTCGTGTAGACGAGGCTGTGGCCGCGAAATAACCTCCACTTTAAATACAAAATTTCATGGCAGAGAATTTTCATAAATACCGAAGACTCCATTTTTTTGGCAACAATAAATTTTAACATTTGATCATCTGGCAATTGGCCCCCACCCTACTGCAAGGACTGTAATTTATAGCAAGTAAATTTTAGCAAAATATTGCAATATTGCAAATAAATTTCTTGCCAAAATTTAGGTGTATTATAGTACCTTGCACAGCTTGTTTGACGTCTCTTTATTAGGATAAAACGAGAATAAAATAAAAAATATCAATGGTGACACCTTTTGACAACTAATTTGGACTCTTTTATATATACCACAACAAATCCCTGTGCAATTTGAGAAAATTTCATTGTAAGATGATTTTTCAAAAAATCCTAGTTTCACGTCTTTCTATGAGGAAAGGGGCATATATAGTGCACTATAACATACAACTTACCTTGTAGGGCATCTGGCAAGATTTCCACAATGGATTTTTCTATTTGTTGAGAAGTAAAGCTATTGCATTCCCTACTTCTATATCAGTGTCAAATTTTGTGGCCATTTTGGCCCCTTTGTAACTTCTCAAACCTATCATATATCTTCCATTTAAAATACTGCATATTAGTTTGTACCTGCCTTCTAAAGAAAACATACTTATTGGACTGCAGAATTGAAATAAACTCACAAGAAAGAAAGAATCTCTGGAAATAACCTTCAGCAGTGGCGGACTGGCGGTGTCCAGTTCTTGTTTCGGGGGGGGGGGGGGAGAAAATGAAAAAAGTAAAATTTGGGGGGGAAGGGAAATTTGGGGATGCAAAACAACAATTTTAAGATTTTTATTAACACAAGTTGTCCCAAATTCTGATTTTTTACCTAAAATCGCTCATTGTTTTGCCAAAAGGTCTGTCATTTTTTCTTCTGGCTGGGGTGTAAGAAAAAAAATTTGGGGGGGGAAGGAGGAAATTGCCCCTCATGTCCCCGGCACTCTGCCCTGCCATTTAAGGCTGAGAGTAGAGACTGAATAAATGTTGTTCAGCAATTGTCCTTTGAATTGGGAATGTGGGATGTATAAGGTATACAGTTTTCCTTCCTAGTGCAAGTGCCTATCTACAGTTAAGGTGAACAATTTAGTCTGTTCATGCTCTACTTCTTTGGCCTGGGGGAGTGACCATTGTTAGTAGTTGAGTATAATTTTGTCCATTGGTATGCTAAGTGTAAAAAATGTATGCCAGCCCAGATTAAACCAGGTCAAATGTGGTACACAATTTTCACCAAGCAATATGTTGATTTTTCCTCTATGAAAGAAATGCCGGAGGGGGTAAAGGTTGCCTATCAAAGTTCTTTTGCTTTTCTTCATTGGTTGGTTTATTGGCTCTGACCCTGCCCTGGGTTATAGTGAAGTGGGGTGGGAGCCATATTGCCCAGTTTTATGGAGTAGGTTTTGGCCTACCAAAAAACTAATTGTTTGTGCTCTAGCATTTTAAAGAAGTGGTGGATTAGACCAATTGTAGGGACTTTTTAAAACAAATTCATTGAAACCCTAATAGGCCTAGAAATCATAAGATATGGGTGGAATGATTGGAAATTGAAATTGCAGTCATGTTGAGAATCTGATGAATTGTAACTAATTATGTAAAATACGTCAAGGAAATTTTGCAGAATTGACAAAATTCCAGTTGACCAATTATTTGACTTCAGAATTGTTTGGAAAATATTAAAAGCTTTTATTTTCAATACTTTGTCTTGTCTGAAGTATGGAGTGGCAACACGACGTATACCCAGTGCCGCCTTTCAAGTTGCAGTGTGGCTTGTGTTTTACCTACGCTCGCGTTGAAAGTCGGTACAATGTATACGCCCGCGATCGCTACTTTCAATACTTCGAGCTGGACATAGTATAGATAAAAAAGTTGTTATTCCAAAATAAACACTACAAATACACTTATCCCTAGACAGTTTCTAACCCTGAAGCAATCTG
>JAMKCH010035550.1:0-15315 GCA_023653785.1 Ophioderma brevispina
AAGTTAATTTAGTTTGAGATAATCCATTTCTCCAGGGTGCATCAAAGCGGAAGAAAAATAAAGCAAATTTTTGAACTTGAGAATACTTTCAATATTTTTTTAAAACCAAAAAACATGATCTCCAGTTATGGAAGTGCAAAATTATCTAAAGTATCATCTCAAAATACATAAGTTTATCTGCTACTCTGTCCAACTCGAAGTACAAGTAGCGACGAGGGCGTATACATTGTACCAACTTTCAGTACTGCGTGTGTCAGGCAAAGCACAGGCTTCGTTATGGGTTCGCGATTATGGAAGCACAAGTATCACTGTTCTTCTTATCCCTAGATAAGGAAGCCTTATTTCCAAATAACACTCACACTCCGTTAATGGAGATAGCGCTATCGTTAACTGGAGATAACAAAGCTGTAACCACCCCAAATAACGCTCTTAGCTTGGGTTACAACTGACCCCAATAAACTTTCCTTAGCTTAAGTTAACAAGCTTTCTCCCGAGATAAGAAAGCTAACCCTACTAACGGTCCTTATCTTGGGTTAACAAGCTGAACCCCAAATAACGGTCCTTATCAAGGGTTAACAAGCTGAACCCAAAATAACGGTCCCTATCTTTATATAACACGCTTGAACCCCAAATAACGGTCCTTAGCTGGGGTTAACAATGCATACTTTAGAAAAGAACCTTATCTAGGGAATAGGCCCCTTATCTCCAAATAACGCTCAGTTAACTCAAGATAACAAGCTGACCCCAAATAACGATCCTTATCTGGGGTTTAACAAAGCTGAACCCCAAATAACGGTCTTTATTTGGGGTTCAGCTTTGTTTCTCTCCATCTATGGCCCTTTATTTGGGGTTCAGCTTTTGTTACTCCAGATAAGGAGTTTTTAACGCAAGATAGGAACGTTATTTGGGTTCAGCTTGTTATCTCTATATAAGCTTTGTTAACTCTATAGAAGGACCTTATTGGGGTTCAGCTTTCTTAACCCCTAGAATAAGGGCCGTTATTTGGGGTTCAGCTTTGTAACCCCAGATAAGGACCGTTCTTTAGGGTTCATCACTTTGCTAACCCTAGATAAGGATTTTTAACTCACCAGATACGGTTCGTTATTTGGGGTTCAGCTTTCTTATCTGGAGATAATGTGGCCTTATCTCGAGATAAGAGACCGTATACTAGATAAGCTTTGTTAACCCCAGATAAGGTCGTTATTTGGGGTTTTCAGCTCGGCTATCTCGAGATACGCTTTGTTAACTTAAGATAATGGCGCGTTATTTGGGGTTCAGCTTTGTTAACCCTAGATAAGGTTGGCGTTATTTGGGTCACTTTGTTATCTCCATTAACGAAGCGTTATCCCTCCATTAACGGAGTGTTATTTGGAGATAAGGCTATGGAAGCACACGTGTATCACTTCTTCTTATCCCTGATAAGGAGCCCCTTCCCCACCCCCCTTTCCTTATCTCCCAATAACACTCCGTTAACTGGAGATCGCTTCGTTAACTGGGATAAACAAAGCTGATCCCCAAAGAACGCGTCTTATCTGGGGTTAACAAAGCTGAACCCCAATAACGGTCCTTATCTAAGCTTAAGCAAAGGCTTATCTCGAGATAGCAAAGCTAAACCTAAATAACGTGTCTTATCTTGGGTTAACACAAGCTGAACCCCAAATAACGGTCCTTACATAGGGTTAACAAAGCTAACCCCAAATAACGGTCCTTATCTTAAGTAAACAAAGGTTATTCGAGATAAGAAAGCTGAACCCCAATAAATGAACGTCCTTATCTGGGGTTAACAAAGCTATCTCTAGATAAAAGAAAACCCTTCTAAGGATAGGCCCCTTACTCCAAATAACGCTCAGTTAACTCAAATAACAAAGATGAACCCCAAAAAACGATCCTTATCGGGGGTTAACAAAGCTGAACCCCAATACGGTCGTGTTTGGGGTTCAGCTTGAGTTATCTTCAGATATGGGCCCGTATTTGGGGTTCAGCTTTGCTAACTCCAGAAAAAATGAGTGTTAACTCAAGATAAGAAAAAAAAAAAAAAAAAAAAAATTAAAAAAATCGCGGACCGTTATTTGGGTTCAAGCTTTGTATCTCTAGATAAGCTTTGTAAATCTATATACGGACCGTTATGGGGTTCCGCTTTCTTAACCCTAGAGAAGCGCCGTTATTTTGGGGTGCAGCTTTGTTAACCCAAGATAAGGACCGTATTTAGGGTTCAGCTTTGCTAACCCTCGATAAGGATTGGTAACTCCAGATAAGGTGCGTTATTTGGGGTTCAGCTTTCTATTGGAAGGATAAGGGTGACTGATCTCGGATAAGAACTTACCCAAGATAAGGCTTGTTAACCCCAGATAAGGGTCGTTATTTGGGGTTCAGACTTGCTATCTCGAGGATAAGCTTTGTAACGTAAGATAAGGTGCGTTTTTGGGGTTCAGCTTGTTAACCCTAGATAAGGCGTTTGATTTGGGGTTCAGCGTTAGCTCCAGTTAACGGAAGCGTTATCTCCAGGTAACGGAGTGTTATTTAGAGATATGTTTCCTTATCTAGGGGTAAGGAAAAGTGCTACACTTGTACTTCCATACGCGATACTTCAGGACAAGACAAAGTATAGATATCAAAGTTATGAGCAGCTGCTCAAACTGTAATAATACCATTAGTGTTGTGAATGAACTTATAAACATTATCAGCCTACAGTTTATCACTATATGTTATAAGGGCAACCAGATTAACTCTTGGCCGATTTACCACTTTAGTTGCCACTGGTACTTGGTCTCACCAATGACCTTGATAGAAATGATTGAGACCAGGTTAGTTTCAAAATGCAAGACCCTGGTGAAAGCATATGGTGAAAGTGACTTTCACCTAGTTTGGTGTATTGAACTTGTCCAGCCTTCTGTTTTACCCAAACTTGCTAATATGGTAATTCCCAGAGGCCTGGTTTACAAACTAGACACGGGGGCTATTTAGAGCTTGCCAAGTGAGGTTAAACAATGGTCAGAGCTGTCAAGTAGCACTTGGTAGCATGGCAATATTGTATAGGCACGGTTGCAAGTAATGTTACACAAGTAGGTCTGTTGGAACAGATGCACACTTTGCTCGACCTTGTGCTCGGCACTCAACGAATGCCTTGACGATCAGTCCCAGTTGGTGGAGAAAGTTTTGAGGGCATCCTTGACAAAGTCTAAGTGCTTACTTCTCTCTGTAAGTATTAAAGGCAATAGTTTGACACGCCGCCTCAGTGTCATTTGGTATCCTTGACAAAGTCTAAGTCTACCTTTCTCTGACAGATTAAGACAATAGTTGCCACACTGCCTCCTCGTGTCATTTGGTACCTTGACGAAGTCTAAGTGCTTACCTTCTCTCTGTACATATTAAGACAATAGTTTGCACACTCCTCCTCAGTGTCATTTGTCTCTGACAAAGTCTAAGTGCTTACCTTTTCTCTGTACATATTAAGACAAAGTTAGCACATCCTCCTCCCCAGTGTCATTGGTATCCTTGACAAGTCTAAGTGCTATTACCTTTCTCTGTACCATATTTAAGACAATAGTTAGCACACTCCTACTCAGTGTCATTGGTACTTGACAAAGTCTAAGTGCTTACCTTCTCTCTGTACATATAAGGACAATTATTGCACACTCCTCCTCAGGTCATTTGGTATCCTGACAAAGTCTAAGTGCGTACCTTTCTATGAACATATTAAGACAATAGTTTGCACACTCCTCAGTGTCATTTGGTATCCTTGACAAAGTCTAAGTGCTAATACCTTCTCTGGTACATTTAAGACAATAGTTTGCACACCCTCCTCAGTGTCATTTAGTATCCTTGACAAAGTCTAAGTGCTTACCTTATCTGACATAGTAAAACAATAGTTTGCACACTCCTCAGTGTCATTTGGTATCCTTGACAAAGTCTAAGTTCTTACCTTCTCTTGACATATTAAGACAATTTTAAGACACTCTCAGTGTCATTTGGTATCCTTGACAGTCTAAGGCTGAATTCTCTCTGTACATATTAAGACAATAGTTAGAACCACTCTCAGGGTTCATGTGGTATCTTGACAAAAGTTAAGTGCTTACCTTCTATGACATATTAAGACATAGTTGGCCACACTCGCCTCAGTGTCAGTTGGTATCCTGACAAAGTCTAAGTGCTTACCTTTTCTCTTGTACATATTAAGACAATAGTTGCACACTTCCTCAGGTCATTTGGTACCGTGACAAAGTCTAAGTGCCTTACCTTTCTCGTACATATTAAGACCAATAGTTTGCACATTCCTCATCAGTTTTCATTTGGTATATTCTTCTATTAAAACTTTCTGCCAAATAAACAAACATGTAAGGTAGATAATTGTGATTAGCGGATCTAAATCAAAACTGACAGATGCGGGAGTTATTAGTAAATTTTTGTCTAAAAGTAATTCTCACAAACTAAAAAATTATATTTTAAAGAATTTATTGGCATGAATCTATCGGCACATATATATAATGAAATTCCTCAATAAAATACCAGATGGTTTTCATGGTCACTGGAATATTCCTTGACAAAGAAAACAGCAATTTCAAGCTTAACTTTTCCCAGAAGGTGCCATGTTTATTCATTTACAACATCGTTTCTGCCACTAGCCGTGAACTTCACTCGATCCTTTGGTGCTCCCAAGTTGCAAGGATAGGCTAGGCAGATGGCTGAAGTCCCATTCATATATTTTTCACTGGCTTCTGTTCAGTATTGCATACGGCATTGCAAATATAGCACAGGGAATAAAGATGGCAGCTTCCACCAAATGCTGTTACATCGTGTAATTGTCGGAGATTAAATCTGATCTTTTTTGCAATGGATACTCCAATGACCTAAAAAACATCTGGTAAGTCTTATTTCAAGATATTCATTTATTAACATTACTGTATAAGTGGAAATTTCCAGTACAGAGATTTCTCGATTTTATCAATTTTGCCAAATGCGCGAGAATTAATTTCACGGTATTGATATCAATGCATACAAAATCTATTGCGAAAAAAGTTGATTTTTTTTAGTTTTTATTTTCACGGTTTAGATTACTCGCGAATTCGCGAGGTATTGTTACACGTTATACAGTATATATGTGCCGATAGATCATACCAAAGTTTTTTATGCATGACCATGAAATTTTTTGTGGTCCTTCTTTAAACACTTTATCCCCAAGTACCGACATGTGTTTACTCCAGATACAGTATAAGGCACATTGCAATGCATATGGGATAGTTTTCAAAACAAACCTCATGAGAAAAATGGCCTTACCTGCGAGATACTTGTGGAGTCCTAATATATGTGCTGAATTTTTCTTTTAGTTATCAGAAAAAATGAAAGCACTTGGCATGAGCAGCAAAAAAACAGGCCCAAAACAAATAGCAACAATTTCACACTAGCATTTTGTAATTTCTGGAAAAAAGCATAACATATATTTTTGTGCCAAATGGTTCGTTTCCTTTCTCTTCGGTCTTATTCTATACAAAATACAGTGAAATTTAAGCGAGTTTATTAGAGGGTTATTCTTAGAGTAAATTTTATCATGTATTGGAGTTGGTCATGGGAGTTACATGCACAGAAGCAACAGAGTAATGTATACATGTACAGTATTAGTACATGTGGCAAATGTCAAAACCTGGACGTTCTACACACACCCACACAAATAAACAACCAATAACAACCAAAGTCACGTCTCTTATTCTTACGTACTTGCATAAACCAATGAAAAACCATTTTCTTGCCCTGAGTAAATTATAGGTAATGGTCGGCTCCTCTGACTGTGTCATACCCAATGCAGCAGTCGTACATTGCCAGGAACTAAAGAACACAAAATAATAAAGAGGATTAATTTCTGACGCTTCATTCAACAAAAACAAAACCTAACATACACTGGCTATTTCTGTTAAAGGGCACGAGAGATTTTGAGGCCACCCAAATATGGTGTCGTAATAGTTTCATATAGATTAGCACTCAGAGGTTTCTTACCTTGTATATTTATAGGCTTACAGAAATGACTTAAAAAAAAAAAAAAAAAAAGTGATTTTGATTTGCTTCTATTTCAATCACCACTAGGCTGAATTTCGTATGGCTCCTATACGAAATTAGAAATTTCACAATATTGTTTCCAAGGAACCATTTTCTCGGCTTAATCCTCCAGATGGGGATATATTTTATGGAAAGCTTTACAACAGGAAAAAATCGTACTTTGATTCTTTTAGGGACACCTGATATGTGAAATCTCTCGTTGGCACCTTAAGATAATGGAAGTTTTACAACATAACTAGAGAAATCAATTGTCCTGAAATCTTAAAATGATATAGGATATTTCATAACAAAACAAAGCATGTTCACCCCCCCCCCCCCATACATCTTGGAGTTTTGCTCTAACCCTGCTTGGTATAGCTTTTGCTATTTCTAAGGGAAGGTCAAAACCAAAAAGTATTATATTCACATACGTTCTCATACAGCAGTCCATCAACGCTTCTGAAGCAGGTCACTTGGTCAAAACACAAACACATCTTCCATTTTAAGTGTATTCTCTCGGTAACTGAAGTCAGTATGACTTTATTGAATAGGGACTATTCCCAACTGGGTGTAAACTGAAATGTGTGAATGCACTTCTGAACACTGAATGTGAGATGTATGCATATCTATTGCTTGTGTAAGAAAAACGATGGTGCCATTTTCATGCAGGTAAAACGATGGCTGCCTTTTCCAGGTTCCCTCCTCCATTTCTATAAACACAATTGCACACAACATGTACATATTTTGGTAGTTTAAAAAATGCTACATGAACACATTTTCAAAATGACATGATGACACACAGTTTCAGAATACAGTGAAGAAAGGGCCCTAACAACAGCTACTTAAATGGCATAAGATTACAACATTTTTTTTTTTGAGATTTAAAAAAAAAAACTGTGCAAGTTCAAACTTGGCAGATCCCCCTGGCTTTCATGGCCTTGACTTCAACTAAGAAGCTATATACATGTCAGGAAGATTAAAGATGAAATGTTGTATTGGTAAGAAGATATCCTACAGTTGGTAGGTCAAGTTAACCATTGCAAAATTTTTTTAAGCTTAATTACCAGTGGTGTAGCTAGGTGTGCCTGAAGGCAAGGGTACTACAGATGGTCCCCTCCCTGTATCCTGAAATGCACGCTGTTAGATGAAGATGAACTTGACTTATGTTGTTCTTTCAAATGGACTATTACTATTTTTTATTTCTGCTGCAGCTGGTTAACCCTTGTAGAAGAAAAAAGAAGATCTACCTACAGCTCTGGAGAGTAAGGCGGCTATCCAGCACATGCTGCCTTGCATGGTGGATGTGTTTGCCCAAAGGGTATAAGACCACAGCTGAAAACTGTGGATTGACAGCAGGAAGGGCAATCCGGTCAATTACCTTTGCTCCAATAAATCCTCACACAGCAGTATTACCGGAGTGTGAGGGGCAGCGGCCACCCTGTTTAGTGGGGACAAAAACCGATTAAAAACTTGGTAAGTAAGTAACTAACTAGGAGAGGGCACAGAATTGTCTGGAGGTACTGAGAAAGTGCTTGGTCATTCATGTCTACCCCAACTACACCACTGTTAATGTAAGTCGCATGTTTTATTCACATGCTTACCATAACCTTTGAACCCTTCTATACACATAGTGAAGCCTTTGGTCTTGGTATGAGGTGATGTTTTAGTGGTTCAATGCCTTGTTTTGGCAAAAACTCATTGTCTTATCTATTGTTTTCGCCTTGGTGTACCTTGTGCATTCACAAAATAATAGTGTCTGAAAATAAAAACTCAAAACAGTTTTTTTTTAATACATATTTTGGTCCACAGAGGCAGAACAAGAAGTCAAAATCAGCATTAAAATTGATGATGTATTAGGGTAATATCACGCCAATCAAGGTGTCCAAAATTTGAAAACACAAACAGGTTGCTGTAGTGTTCCAATGCGATGAAACTCTGCTGTTAACACAAAAATGCCTTGCTATTGAGTTTGGTGTGTTTGGTATTCGACCTTTGTCACATTCCGCCCTTTACATAGCCAAAAGGCGCAACTCGAGTTAGGCCCTTTTGCTTGAAGGGTCAGCCTACAAAAACAATGCATTAGGGATACATGTTTTTCTGATTGAATGTTGAGCCAAATAATGCTAACACATGTTTTTAATAGTATCCCATAATGCATTTTTTGTTTGCAGGATGACCCTTTCAAGGCACAAGGGCGTAACTTGAGTTCCGCCCTTTTGACGTGAAAGGGCCATTTGTATATTCTGGTAAAAATATTTTGCTTCAATTAGAATGATTAATTGGTAAAAGAAAAAGAAAAATCAAATGAATTAATGTCGCGACTAAGTTTGTACATGGAGAAACAGCAAACCTGTCACGTGAGGATTCCTGACCTCAACCGCAGATTCGACCTGCACATGTGCCAGTCAACTGGAATCATAATGCCGATTAGCTTATTTGAAAAGAGGCATAGCCAGGTCTAATCTGTTTAACCCCCTGCTGGGCACTTATGGCCAATTTGATTGTTATTCTAGGGTAATAGGATATAACAAGGCGAACTCGTATTACGGATGCGTAAAATATGTCCCCGCCGAATGATGATATCACTAACATGCAATAAATGCAACTTCAACACCCCATCCCCAACACCTCACCCCCTCCCCAACACCTCACCCCCTCCCCAACACCCCGCAAAACCGCAACCCCCTCCCAATACCCAACAAAAACCCACGCTCTCTCCAACACCCCACAACTCCCCACCTCATCCCCAACACCCCGCAACACCCCACCCCCTCCCCAACACCCCGCAACACCCCACCCCCTCCCCAACACCATGCAACACCCCACCCCCTCCCCAACACCTCACCCCCTCCCCAACACCTCACCCCCTCCCCAACACCTCACCCCCTCCCCAACACCTCACCCCCTCCCCAACACCCCGCAACACCCCACCCCCTCCCCAACACCATGCAACACCCCACCCCCTCCCCAACACCTCACCCCCTCCCCAACACCATGCAACACCCCACCCCCTCCCCAACACCTCACCCCCTCCCCAACACCTCACCCCCTCCCCAACACCCCGCAACACAACACCCCTCCCCAACACCTCACCCCCTCCCCAACACCATGCAACACCCCACCCCCTCCCCAACACCCCGCAACACCCCACCCCCTCCCCAACACCCCGCAACACCCCACCCCCTCCCCAACACCTCACCCCCTCCCCAACACCTCACCCCCTCCCCAACACCTCACCCCCTCCCCAACACCTCACCCCCTCCCCAACACCTCACCCCCCCCCTATAGCATAGTATCTCATGTAGCAAAGGCAGTTTGCCTATGAATCCGATGTAATCCCGTTTCAGAGATACCGCAAATTAAAACGCAATTTATTAGCTCGTTTGCATACCTAAGCGGCATATATCACACACACCCTTCAAATTGCAAAAAATATGTGCCTCATGATAGGCTTTTCATGCAGCGCAGAATTTTGAGTATCTCCGATTTACTTTCCCAAATATAGCAATTGCGCTGATCTTTGCATATTCAGTAAGCTCCTTTGCATACTCAACATTTTGCCCAACTCAGCCCAACATCTAATCACAGGTCAGGAAACTCTTTCTCCCACTGCCTTCCACCAGTTACAATCATTATACGCCTTATGGAACTCCCGAAAACTTGTACCAGCCTTGCAGGAACATTCTCAAAATTATCCAAATTAGATACTTAATTAGCATATTTTAAGGCCACAATCTAATCAGGTCGAGAACTCATCAACCCCGCTTCTTTCCACCAAGTTGTCCTCATTGTTCCCTTACGGAACTCCAATAAATGGCGGTAATCGGCAAGCATGTTGGTTAACATTTTTGTCATGGACGGACGGGACGGACGGGCGACGGAGGGAGGACGAATGGACCTCTGCTCATTTCATAGTCCGGTCCTAACTCGTTCGGCGGGGACAATTAACCAATCAGACCTGCTAAGAAAAGCTTCGGTGCACACAATTGGTGGATTTTGATTGGTTTTATTTCAGAGTTAATTCATGTAATGAGCCAATCACAGATTTTGTAAGAAAGGTGGTAGATCCCCAGGGAGTTAGCTATCGGTCTATAGGGCATTGCAATATACAGTGTGAGTCAATAAAAACCCTACATTCAGGAAAGAATTTTTCTTCAAAGGTTAAACGTTATTTTTGCTTAAATGTTTGCTTTGGTTGTTTACAGGAATAAACAGGCTATCAGAAGATTTTTATTTGGTGTCTTTCGGACTTTGGGTTCAGAAACGATGTCAATTTTGCGGAGAGACCTAAAAATTCTGTTTGGCCGATTTTAGCCATACAATGCGGAGAGACTGACACCGACGTATACCATAACACATTATAGCAAAGACAATTCACACATGTAATTTCAGATGGTATCAATTTCTTCTCGACAAAAACATATCAGTTTAAATAAGATGGTCTATTGTGTAACATAATTATAAGTAAAATATCTTCAACAAATTAAATTACCATTGTTCAATCATAAAGAATCAGTTATTGAAATTCACTCCATATCAATGTCTTAGTTCATGAACAAATGGAAACTGCTCATAGATTTTTGTTTTACATTTTTAAGAACGAAAGCTGAAGTTTTCTTTAAATAAACTGGAATTAACACTTAAAATTCAATATCGCACCTTTTTTTTTCAAGCGGAATACAAAACCTTCTATGGTTTCACTTTAGCTCCCAAGTTTCGTTGTAGGTTAAAACCATGAAGTCTTGCTGAACCAAAGTAAACTGTGGTCTTACACCAGCTACCTGGTCTTACACCAGCTATCTTGACTTTCTTATTTGGGAAATTGAACTTTTTTTCACTCAGAATTTTCTTTTGTAATCTCCGGGATATTATTTTTATAATCCTTCAATTATTCTCCCACCTTCTATTGTTTAACAATAATTTGGTGTTAACTGTTTTTACTCAAATCACTGCCGAAGACCATGCTACTCTATGTAAACGATGCATCTTTGTTTGGGTCAAAATCGGCCAAACAGGATGTTTAAGTCTCTCAGCAAAATAGGCATAACTTCTTCCTCCAAAGTCCAAATGACACCAAATAAACGTTTTCTGAAAGCCTGTTTGTCCCTCTTTATAACCAAAGCAAACATTTGAGCAAAAATAATTCTTAACTATTTTAAATATTTTTTATTCTGAATGTAGGGTTTTTTTTACTCACACTGTAGTGTTTGTCAAAATCCCTTGGACATGTATCTATGTACGCCCGCTTTCCCGCCAATACGACGTACTGTTGGATTGCATGTAAGCGCAGTTCATGCAAAGAGATACGTGCACGTATGTCATGTCCATAGGATTATGACAATATCGTTTTATGAAGTCCCATCGAAAGAAAACGAATTTACCCCCTTGCAGAATAATGGTTGCTTCCATCATGTTTACTGTTCGCTAGAACCCTTCCCTTTGTCCATTGGCGTTTGTTATGCAAATAGTTTGTGCTCGATTTCTTGTTGCGCTTTATCCATCGCTTTCATCGTCGCATTCGCTATCTGATACCAAGCGGTGTGGACGTGGTTTAGGACAAATATTCATTTGCCATTAACTGTTGTTCATTTCACTGACGCTTCAGTGTGGACGTGGTTTAGGACAAATATTCATTTGCCATGAACAGTTGTTCATTTCACTGTTGCTTTATGTTTTCAACATTGAATCAGATTGCGGTTTGCTGTGTAACGGGATTCGTTTGTGTTTGGTAACTTCGGCGTTTAATACTTCATGATGATGGGTAGCAGGCGTTAATTTAAGCTAAAACTTATTCAAAATCCGTTTCGCCGAACCCGATTGTTTTCAAGACTGGTAACCTGACCAGTGATTGATGTTAGCTCCGGTATTTCCCAATGTTCATCTAATAACGCAAGTACAACTGTCTTTCAACAAGTGTTTTTTCTACTCGTACACGTTGGAGTACTCAGTCGGCTAAACTTCAAAGCACGGGCGATCAGTATGTTCCTAAAACGACCAATTTCTTGCATCCATGAAGAAATCCTGTTATGAATTCATTCGTGCCCAGGCCTAAAATTGCCGTGTAATCCATGTTGACGATTAAACAACATAGTTTAATTGCCAGTTATTCAAGCTAGTACCGTCATTTCCATTAGTCTAAGGATTGTTCAGGCGCTAAAACATCATGTTGGGTCAACAGCGTTTCTAAGAGTGTTAGTGCAACTCAGTGTATATCGCCTAAAAGATTCGGGAAACATCTAGCTCTTCTACTGCTGGTTTTTGTCCGTGTCTCTGGATCACTCATGACATCTCTCTTTTGCAAGGATAGGAAGTCGACGGGGAGCCCTTCAATGATAATATGACTATTTGGGTGAACTCTCCGATGTTAATAAGACTATTATAGGTGAGCTCTTCGATGATAATAGGACTATTTTAGGTGTTAGAAATTTGGTAGTCTTATTTCAGTGTCAAAATTTGCAACTAAAGTTATACTGTGCCATTCGTCGCCTCGTCGAACAGTGCTCTTATTTCTCAAATTCAGTGTTTTCTAACTGTAGCCGTATAACCCTCACGCAGTGGCGTAACCAGACCTTTGCAAATGGGGGGGCAGAAGGGGTGCCAAGGCATTTTTTGAGGGGGCTAATTTGGGTCCTTCTCCATAGACACTGTACAAAAGGTCAGTTCATTTGGGGGGCAGGCGGGGGGGCAAGGGTTCCATTTGGGGGGGGGGGGGGCCCCCCCCCCCCCCCCCCCCCAAAAAAAAAAAAAAAAAAAAGGGGGGGGGGGGGGGGGGGGCAAGGGTTCCATTTGGGGGGGCTTGCGCCCCCCCCTGCCCCCCCGCTGGTTACGCCACTGCCCTCACGGAAGTGTTGCAATATTTGTTCATGTTAATATTTTGACATTTCCATGGTCCGTATGTCCATTGGCCTAATCATCCAAAACCCTAATTTTACCCGAGGCGTTCAATATTTGGCGTATGTTGATCCCTACATTTTCGCATTAAACATTTTTAGGACTTAGGTTTTAGTTTGTAAATAATACACTGCAAAGAAACGACCAAAGTACTCAGCCTGTCATTCCCCTTTTAGTGGGTTCATTGATTTTGGTTACCATACTGGACAGGTGATTATCAGGCACTCATTTGACCGTTTATTTGTCAATTGTAACTGTCTTTAATGGTGTTCAGTTAATGTGCAAGGTAATTAAGCCAATATGTGCTATTACTTCCTTTCATCGTCAGAATAGGCTTTCCTTTATTTGCTTATGTTTACTGCAAGTAGCACATTCATCTTCATGCACGCATGAGTTACTTAGGGTCACGAACTTATCAATCATTCAAATGTTAATCTATATTTTCTGTAAGTCAAATAAAGCTGTGAAATGCATTTAGTGAGGCTAATGCGACTTTGGGTAATTACCATTTTAATGCGCGCTAAGAGCTGAATTGGTGGTACAATCATCAATATACGTATACTAAACGGTGATGTTCGTTGTATCTGCATGCGAAATACAACAAGTGTGAAAGTAAAGTGGCCTCGCTTATACACGTTTTTCAACAACTTCAAAAATGTTTTTTTTTCATTACGGTTCGCTGCAGATGCATTTTCAATATCTTTCCATTTTAATTCCATGGTTTAAATGCTGTAAAGCCGGAAGTCTTGGTACTTTCAGCAATATATGTTTTTTGAAGTTGTTGTAAGAGGTGTAGGTTAGACAGTTTATGCTTAGAAGACATAGTGAGCCAAAGTTTGATTTTTTTTCGAGAATACAATGTGCATGATCAGCTAATGCTTTTACTCAAAAAGTGTTCTAATAGGCCCTATGCAATACGACGTCACACTTGGCGTTAACATCAAAAATCCTTTACCATACCGTGGTATTACCAAGGGTATTGCACGTCTCCTGTACAACTGTCATCTTTAGAGGTCAATATTCTGCGTGCTTGTATTGTAGTCATGTATTGCGGCATTTTACCCTACAGTGTGGCGCTTAATTCTATCTTTTTTTTTTTTATCTAACGCGCAGCCGAGATGTTGTTCACCTGTAGCGCCAAATGTCCCTGTTTTGCCATAGGTTGGGGAGTAAGATGGATCCTTGCTGGATGTCGCGAGCAATAACATCAAGTAGTTAAAGGGGCGGACGGACCCCTGTTTGGCATGGAACTTCCAACATGTGACGTCGAGACTACTTGGTCAATCGCACGATGGACAGTGACCGGCAAAATCGTGCACGGCGTTGGGCCAACAGAAGAAGAAATTGGAGGGATATCTCCATTCTCCATATATCTGTGCTTTAATTGGTCTTGTGCTCACGCCAGTATATGCTACAACTGTTGCCAGCTTGTCTGCCAAAGGTGATTTTGTCCACACGGGGCCCGCGTCTGGCTTGTTTTGGTCTCCCCCTGTGGTTGGGGGTGGGTGTCAGGAAGCATCCCAAATTGTCCTTCGTGTCTGCCCTTTCCGCATCGTCGGCCTTGAGTGCCAATAGCTGTGGTGGACGGCACAAGGTGACGTCAGCACCTAAAGCCAATGAGGCTTACCGATCGAGTGGTTTTGGTTTCTGGCGGGAGGGGACAGCCTTGCATGTTTCGGCAGAGAGCAAGAAAAGTGTGAAGTGTGAAAATTTTGGCTCTTACTTTTGCCAAGAAGGGAATTTACCCCTGACTGGAATAATCTATGATGACTAAACCTAAATGCTCGCTCCTCTTGGAAATTTGGCCATCCCGGGGCACAGCCGAGTCCTGGAAGAGCTCATTGTGGGGGAAAAACTCGTAGTTTGTCCGAGTTCTTCACGGGCCATTGCAAGCTGAGTAGCGAGGTGGATTGGTGAACGGGGAGGCCACGCTGCTGGCCTCCCCCAGGGAGTTCAGATCGTTCCATGAGCGTCGGTGCTTTCCAATTTGGGTCGTTTTTAAGATTTTTCACTGAACGGGCATGTCGTCCCCTTGTGATGATGGTGGTGGTTATGAGGGGTTTTTGTGCTGTTTCCATAGAGCAAAATAAAATAACACTTCAAGTTAAAATTTGGCAGCCTTGCCGAGGCAAAAAAGCCGTCGTTGCGTAACTTCCGTATGTGCACCAGTCTGGCAAGAGACGGGGTTCACTTTCAAAAATTTTTTTCGTGCATTCATTGGGGCCTTGTCAAGGTGCGGGGCCGTAGCTTATCCTGTGGGAGTGTTTCCCAGTTGATTAACTAAGTAAGTTGGCTAGGGGCCGTCTTTTTGCAGAGATTTCCGTTCTTCTCCTCCTATCACTGGCTGGTCAAAACCCCCTTTCCATCTTAGAATTACAGTCGATTCCCAAACATTAG
>JAMKCH010035551.1:0-57445 GCA_023653785.1 Ophioderma brevispina
AAAGGGATATGCTTTGAACTTACCTCAATTGTGATATATGCACTATTTAGCTTACTATACCAGAATTGTGACATATATACAACTTTTGGCTTACCATACCTGTAATCGCGATATATATGCAAACTTTAGGCTTTGTTTGTTTTGATTCCAGCACATATGGGGTTTGCCCATCACCCTGCATTTCCTCCTCTTGGTAGGCTTAATAAGCTGTTGGCCATGTCTATTTCTGTCTCTCTGTCTCTGGTTACCTACACCACCTGGTACCTAGAGAAGTTAGTGCAACACCAACATTGATTATTAAGCCACCTAGTATCCTGCAAACAATTAAACTACTTGTATTCAACAACTTCAACCAATTCTCTCAGTGCAGTTATTGGCTATTTGGAAATAAATTTTACACTTACTGTCTGCCAATGATTAAATATTTTCATCTCTACACTTTAAAATGGAAAGGCAGTGATATTGCTGATCTGAAACCAAAAAAAAATCATCAAAATTCTTATGTGTATTAAAGGGCGTGTTCTGATCGTCTTAGGGACCCCCCCTGATTTACCCGGAAGGTAATTTCGATTTTGATATCAGATAAGCCGTATTTTTCTAATGTCGTCTTAATTTGAGCCCTCGAATCCATTTCATTCCCCAAGAATATAAACAAAAACCGCCGTTTTAATGGTTAACCACTAATTAGCACGGTATTGAATAGTTCTTTGCAACATGCATTATTCATCTACCCATCACACCGCAAGTTTGTTTCCCACGGTACTTGATGGGGTGTAATGTGCAAGTGCCAGGCTCTCATACAGAGAGAACACATACACAAAAATCGGAAACAACCACCATTTAAACACAAGACAGTATATTTCACTGATTTTGTAATTTCTACATGTGCATCTACAATTCTGACATTGAGATTTAAAAAAAATCCTTTTCCTTGAATATCCCCAGATTTTATTGTATATTGTGAACCAGTAACCTGTACAAGTTTGACCTCAAACACACCACATTATTGATCTTTGTTTTATGTCTGTACTGGATGTAACCACAATCAGCTGTTAGTATAGATTTTGAGAATGCAACAGCCACCGCTGTATGTCCTATTTGCGGAGAACGGTAGACACAATTTCTTTCCTCAAACACGTCCATTTTTCACTATTTGGTGTTTGTTGTTCCTACATTAAGTTAGTTTAATGTGATTGTAACATACTTATCTTTAATTTATAAGCTAACAAAAAGGTCTTTCTAACATTTTTTATTCTCAATCACATTATACGCTGTTTACCCTTTAAATGAAAATTGACTATTTGTACATTTTCTGTTTTTACTCCCTGACTGGGGACTTTCTTGAAATTTGAAGATGGAGGAAAGACCGCATTTCAGGCTATTTTGCAGTCCCTGTACAGAGATAACGGTTACAGGTGTAATTCAAGCATGGAGTTATTATAGTAAACTGAGTAGAAACTTCAAATTTTCCATCAATCTTCCAAGTGCTCCTTTATTATCAAAAAAAAGTTTTTTTTTTTTAACACACTTCACACCTATTATCTGTCGTCATGTCGGGGTCCTTTCAACCACATCGCAACGTTTCGGCTTAATCACCTCAAGTGGCTTGGAGTCGATAGGTAATGAGCTATTATGGAGTGACTTCCTTGACGCCTTTGAAACCAGGCAAACTGTCGTTATGATCGTCAGACAAACAACTCACTTTATTAGCCTGTCTGTATACACTGTACATGTGAAATACCATGGCGGTGCTGCTCATTCGGCAGCTTTCCAAGATACCATACTCGGCTCCGTGTGATTTTCTACCACCGCTAAGCTACTTATTGCGAATTTCTTTCTTGTTACCTTTTGTGTAATCACAATTAATGTAATAACAATAATTAATAGAATTGTCCCCTTTGTTGTATTATGTTTTATTTTAAATAAATTTATTTATTTATTAATTAGGCTCTAGATTGGTGTGTCATTTGTACTTCCGACATGTCCAAACACTGAGAAATATGGCGATTTGTTTATGAGTTCCTACCAAAATCCTGATCATGCACGGAGATGTCCACCGGGCATATTGAGTTGTAATTCATGGTGGTCTAAGAAACCGCGGGATAGGCATACATGCATGTTTTTTGGGGCGCGGGGAGGAGCCCTTGTTCCATTAACAAAATAACTTGAAAATGTTAAAATAAAAGCCAGATAAAATGTAACAACTCTGTTACAACATATTTCTATTGGACCACAACTCATGATTTCGTTAGAAAAGAATTTAAGGGCCAGACTAAAATTATGATTATTTCCCTGTAAAATAAAATCGATCTATGGCTGTTTTACAGTTTGCTTAATTTTGGTTAAATCCTGCCCGCTAAATTGAAGTAGAATCAGTAAATCCTCTAAAAACACCATTTTGATCAGCAGCCTGACTGGAACAATCTTGCCAATAATTTTCATGGAAAAACAAAAAAATCGCCATATTCTGATAGCACCCTGGTTGAAGATCTCTGCCGATAACGGTAAAGGCTTGCTAAAAAACACCACATACATGCATTTTGCAGGTGTTATCAGATTTTTATCTATCGCGGGCACCAAATTTGTTTTGATTAGTAAATATGAATAAAAGACGACTGTACACACCTTGATTCATTTTTTTTTTTTTTTTATTTTCTGACTGAGCATTTACTATGTTTCCCCCATGTATCAAATGGACTGGTCCAAACAATATTCTTCATGAACCCGACTAGACCCTGACTATGAGCTGAAAAGTAACATTTTCAGCCTAGGATCATCGCTCAGCATTTTTAACACTGGGCCAGTACCATGGCTACTGCAAGTCGTGCTATGATATTCCGACTAATGTCGAGAAGTGATACGAAAAATCTAGGCAAGTTCGCATTTCACTCACCTACAGATCGTGCCAATGGGTGGTCATAAATTTCTCAGATTATCATGCAGTGCTCTTCGTTTGATCTTAATTACGTTAAAATCATATTCACATTCCTCTTCCTTTGCTAAAAAAATCATTGCTTGTGTGTGTGTGTGGTGTGTGTTGCGGGATCTCTGTTAACATTTCGGGCAGCAATTCCGGTAGACCGATCGTCGATTCCTTCAAAACCACTTGATGATTTAGTTTCCGCACAATAGGAGCCCATTAACCCTCGAAACGCGCTGTGTACATAAGGTTACCATGATTTTCCCCTCCCAGTTTTACTATAATAACTCCATTGGTTCAATGGCTGGGTTATTTTTTATATAATAGTGTCACTGTCACTGCAGTATTAGATCCTCAGACATTGTAGGTGCCTTTAGACTTAACCCAAGGTTACAGGTCCGTTTCAAGTTAGACTAGGGTTTATTTTTACAAAGCATAGAACTATACCATTAGAGGCATTACGCAGCTGTTTTGAAAGTTTCATTATTATGACAAAACTCAATACAAAAGAAAATTGTCACCGGCGACACACTTTTGACAACTGATTTGGAATATTTTAAGTCACTAACTACATGTTGTAAATTTTAACGAAATATTAATTGCGGGCCAATATGATCTTTCTTAAAAATCTTGTTTTCCCACGTCTTTCCTATGGAGAATGCATAATAGAGGGTGCTATAACATACAAATCATGACCTTTGTAGGCCTTATGCAAATTCTGCAATGATTTGTCTGATTTTTGCAGAGATGTATAGCTCTTTCATGTCACCTACTTATAATCATTTGTCAAATGTGTCGCCCACTTCTGCTTAAAATTGTTCAAAAAACAAAAAAACAATTTGTAATGGGGCCAACCAGCTGTGATAACAGGCCCACTGGTTGGTCTTATTACCTCTGTTGTGACTGACATACTCCCAGACACATCCACACAAAATATAACAGCTGCTTCATCTCCTCTCTCAGAGGGAGGTTGTATAATAAACGTAGTATCTTCTTTCTGTTGCAAATCTTCCAAGGCCACTTTAATACTGTTTCGTTGGTCACAAAATTCACACCTCCAAATCTGGTGACACAAAATTGATATGATTAAATGAGACTTGAAGTGAAAAATGGTAAAAACTTTGTTTATTTTGTTTCCTGCAATAAACAATGTGACAATAGTTAAAAAGTATAATAGTGTCCCAATACACAATCTTTGTTAGTACATCACAACTGCATGACCCTATACAAATTGTTTCTTTTTTTTTTGGTCATGAATTCCTATTCTTGCGTGGTGATGAATATTCTGGAATTCCTACTTGATATCAGAGTAAACTTGTGGATTGTTCTAGCAAGTTCTCTACAGATCTAAAAATTCCAATTACTAGAACTTTCTCTAGTACCCTTGAAGAAAATGGTGATCTTCCAACGCCCTTCGAGCATATTTACATGTTATATATTACACCTTATGAATATTCGTGAACATAATCATGCTATTTATTGGCTGATTACTATACGCGAAGCTATTTCCCTAGGGAAATAGATAGATTGAATCTATATACCTCAATATAGATTCCTGTCATCTGATGGTTTTAAAAGTGGAGGCATGAATTCAACTAGCTTCAGAATGTTGAACAAAAATGAACTCTGCCCTGGGAGAGCGGGCAACTCTCATTAATGATAACTATGCCGGGACACCTTCTTCCAGATAGAGACTGCACGTACAAGGATTATCCACCGTATTATGAGTGTACCTATTGAAGCAGCTCGGTGTAAGAGATGAATACAACGCGAACTCGAACTTACCGGGTTCACATTTCTGTGTGTGAAGCAGACGATCGCTTTTAGGAATTTTTGTTTCACATTGACACACATGCTGGATCCAGGATCGGTCCAGTTACAACAACACCCCCCCTCCGAACAAGCGCAACGAAATGGCTGAATCGCCGCCACGCTTTGAGCTTGTAGATGACGAAGGTCTTAAATGAATCATAGACGCAGGCTGATAGGCCTAATAACCAAACGGCAGGTAAAATACGCCATGAAGATATTCGAGGGATATTTGACAGCGGTGACGACCAATCTGCAGGCCGTGGAAAGGTTGCCGAATTCGGAGTTCAATGACTTGCTACGCATCTTGCCGACAGAAAAATGGCACTTTGTATAGCAAAAAGTCGATGATGGCGATCCGTTTGGACTCCAACGTCACTTCCTCAACACAAGAAAGTTGATATCATAGTCAGGAAGATTTTGCTAATATCTTCACGAGTTTTTTCAAATGTTTTCTCAGCAACCCTGAAACAGCAGGTAAGGCTTAAGAGTGTTGTAAGCACAAAAATCCATATCGCCAGAAGACATGGCCTTAATTCAAGAGTCAATGGATTGAAAATGATCCACAAGGTCTACAGGACAAGGGTTGGTGTTCTGGATATAACGCTGTACTTTTGCAATCGTGGCAGGAAGAACTTACGAGACATGATGCGGACTTTTAAAAATGTTGACATGGAATTGAAGAAGTGGAACTTTTGGAATTTATTAACTTTTATGTTGGTTTTGCTGTTTATAATCTTGGATTGTTTAATTGGAACACTTAGAAGTTGGATCCTGGAAAACTATCGGTAAAGTTACAAAAAATTGTTGTTACTTAAACCATGGCCTACACATATTAGGCCTATGTTAAAAGGAAATCTGGCTTTGAACTGTTCTTTTAACAATCAGATGACCCCAAAAATCTATACATTCGGTATATAAAACAAATATTGACTGCTTTTTATTTGGGACATGGTTGTGGATGAAACTATAGGCCTCGGTGATCTATTGTACTCTTCACTGGTGTCAATCCTAATAGGGCAAACTTAGGCTCAACTGTGAATGAGAGTACACCCCATTGTCTCCATCATAAAACATCACTGGAGCTTCTCCTGACGAAAACATGTGTACCATGTCGAAATACTGAGGTAAGTTTTACTTCCTATTGTGTTGAAAGACGGGATAACACATATCGAGGTTCTATCACCCAACATGTATGAAACATTCACTAACAGGTTTAATTGTTGTAATAAGAAAATCAGACCATACTGTAACAGGGGGTTTTCAACTGCGGGGCAAGCGGGCGATTTCGCGGCCCCCCGAGGTACTTCCAGAAAAAAATCAAATGTCATTTGAAGTAGTTCAATAGAAAAAAAAAAAAAGTCATTTAAATTAGTTCAATTCTCAATCTGAAACCCCAATCTTCTCTAAATATTGTTGAAAAATTAGTCCTATTTCATCAATCTGAAACCAAAAATTTTCTAAAAACATTGTGGAGAAAATATTAGTCCAATTTTCTCAAAACTGAAGCCAAAAGTTTCAAAATTGCCTAAAAAGGATTTTTTTGGGAAAAATGAAAAATTTGTTCGTTAAGTTTGGCCCAAAATATGCATATCTGGTGTAGCTATATGGGGTCCCTTTTTCGGCAAAAATTGGTAATATGATAAGGGTCGTACTTCACGTTACAAACTAAACTTGAGTCCCCATACCTGCGCGCGGGCCCGCAATAGTCATTGGATTCAAACAATGCGGCTCCTGCATCAAAAAGGTTGGACACCCCTGTACTGTAAGAATGGTGGTATGGATTACATAGAGATATAGAAGAAGCACATATTTTGATTGGATATCGAGGGGCATCTCTGTTGTGTCTGTAATATGAACAATCAGACAGATTGTATCATTGGCGGTAGTGCCCAGTGGGGTTAAGCAGAGGAACACCATTCTGACAACTGATATACTACAGGAAACACGCTATCACTGTGCAAATATAAGAAAATTCTATTAGAAAGAGAATTTCAAATAGAAGCCTACAAAAGTTATTGGCTTGCATGTCATTGTGTCCTATTGGGCCAAAAGGTTCTTAAAGCTGTCTGTATTTAAAACAACATTTTAAAGAAAAAACCCATCCTGTTTGCCTCGACAATGAACGTGTCTAAAATTGCATATGATATAGCAAATGAATTTAAACAATCCAAACTGGGCACATTGTGTTGCTCCCTATATACTATTTGTTTAGTCAGGTTTTGTCATAATACATGCAGTTATTTTGTGTGTAAATTTTCGCCACCCCCTTTATACGCTTGCGATTTAACGCCGCGACTATTGCATGCACAATGCCCTGCATGACTCCAGAGGAAGAGATTAAAAGCAGGGATTAAAAGTCAAAGGCATTCAACAATTTTGCAGTAGAGGGCGTGTTAAGTTTACAACCTTGCACATATTCGTTAACAACACCTGATCTCTAATGTTACTTAGGCAAAGAAGAGAATACAGCACCACAGTAGTTTAGAGCAATAAATAGGGGTTTGTGAGAATTGCAAGAGCTAGGTTTACTAGGTCCCTCCAAATGCACAGCAATCCGTTTGTGTCGGCTCGTCGGATTTTTTTACTTGGTGACTTGGCTGCTGGATACATGCAGCTATTCAACAGAAATATAACCATGCAGTTATAATAATTGAGCATCTATAACAACAGCTTAATTGGGAATCAATCTAGATATTGTGCATGCACAGCCAGCCTCCTAACCTTGTGTATCCTATGCGTGAGTCCAAAAAATCAAATACAGGACAAAAAGTTTTTTCAATTGAAATTTAATACCAGAAAGCAATTAGCAAATCTACTTTTATCCTAATCCTAATGGGAGAGAGATATTTTTAAAAAAGAGGAACACCAAATCACAAAATTGAAAAAAAATTGTAACATAAAAACAGCTCTAAATGTGGTCAGTGAATGTTAGATTCTTATAGTCAGATTTGTAAACTCTAAAATAAAATACAGGTAAAAATGACCACTTGTAGTAAGACAATGTAGTGACACTGGGAGTGCCCATAGAATGTATGCTTATGGTTTAAACCAAATTGACGAGGAGGAGGCTGGCTGTGTCTGGGCTATGTGGAACTTGTCACAATATATACTACACAAGTGAAGAGTAAACGTAATGAGGATTTGAAACCATTGTATAGAAAGCCCAATAACTCATTGGTTACATGCAGGGAAGTTAGAAATTACAGCTAAACTTAAAATGGTGTTAAAAAAGTGACAAAATAAAAATATTTTAAAAAATAACAGAGTTAAGTAGCATCTTTTTTTTTTTTTTTTTTTTGCTTGCGATTTAACGCCGCGACTATTGCATTACACAATGCCCTCATTGACTCGAGGAAGATAAAAGCAGGGGATAAAAAGTCACAGGCCATCAACAATATTTGCAGAGAGGGCGTGTTTTAAGTTTAAAACCTGCACATAATTCGTAACAACCTACCTGATCTCTAATGTTACTTAGGCAAGAGAATACAGCACCACAGTTAGAGCAATAAATAGGTTTGTGAGCATGCAAGGAGCTAGGCTTTACTAGGTCCTCAAAGTGCACAGCAATCACGTTTGTGTCGGCTCGTCGGATTTTTTTACTTGGTGACTTGGCTGCTGGGATACATGCAGATATTCAACAGAAATATAACATGCAGTTATAATAATTGAGCATTCTATACAACAGCTTCAATTGGGAATCAATCTATATATTGTGCATGCACAGCCAGCCTCCTAACCTTGTGTATCCTATGCGTGAGTCCAAAAAATCAAATACAGGACAAAAAGTTTTTTCAATTGAAATTTAATACCAGAAAGCAATTAGCAAATCTACTTTTATCCTAATCCTAATGGGAGAGAGATATTTTTAAAAAAGAGGAACACCAAATCACAAAATTGAAAAAAAATTGTAACATAAAAACAGCTCTAAATGTGGTCAGTGAATGTTAGATTCTTATAGTCAGATTTGTAAACTCTAAAATAAAATACAGGTAAAAATGACCACTTTTTGGTCATATCACAAGTTGATTCACCCAAAATTTGTAATTACATTCCCGGACACATAGATCTTCCTAGAATTAGGAGGCAGTAGTATTCCCAACTTCTTATAGAGATTAAGAAGGGAGATAGTAAGACAATGTAGTGACACTGGGAGTGCCCATAGAATGTATGCTTATGGTTTAAACCAAATTGACGAGAAGGAGGCTGGCTGTGTCTGGGCTATGTGGAACTTGTCACAATATATACTACACAAGTGAAGAGTAAACGTAATGAGGATTTGAAACCATTGTATAGAAAGCCCAATAACTCATTGGTTACATGCAGGGAAGTTAGAAATTACAGCTAAACTTAAAATGGTGTTAAAAAAGTGACAAAATAAAAATATTTTAAAAAATAACAGAGTTAAGTAGCATCAAAGAACAAAGAGAAGCTACTAGCATAGAAGAGTTATTTATAAAAGAAATGAAGTCAAAATTTCATTCAAGCAAACTTATATTATACGGAGCAAATTTGATGAAGATATCTGTTTTGGTTTTCTTGCTTGTCCAACATTGACCAAAAAAAAGGTTTTCAGTGCAACATCATCCTTTATGTTTCATTTGTATTGACAAAAGACATCTGTTTCCCACTCCCACTCTTCTTTCACTAAGCTGATAAAACATGTCGTAAATTGATTTCTCACTATAATTCATGCTGGGGTCTATTCAGACAAAAAGGAAAAATTCCTTTACACTAAAAGATCACAACTTCAAACCTATACATCATATTTTTAAACTAAAATAGTACCTTCAAGCCGTAAAGAGTACCTTCAAGCCGTAATAGTACCTCCAAGCAGTTAATAGTACCTCCAAGCCGTAAATAGTGCCTCCAAGCCATACATAGGACATCAAGCCATAAATGTATCCTTCAATCCATAAGATAGTAACCTCAAGCATAAAGAGTAACCTTCAAGCCATAAATATTACCTTCAAGCGTAAATATTACCTTCATCATAATAGTACCTTCAAGCCTTAATAGTAGACCCTCCAAGCCATAAATAGTAGCCTTCAAAGCCGTAATAGTACCTCCAAGCCATAATAGTACCTTCAAGCCATAAATAGTACTTGCCAGCCATAAATAGTAACCTTCAAGCCATAAATAGTAAGTAACCTTCAAGCCATAAATATTACCTTCAAGCCATAATAATAGTACCTTCAGCCGTAAATAGTACCTCCTTGCCAAGCCATAAAATCGTACTTCAAGCCATAAATAAGTACCTTCAAGCCATAAATAGTACTTCCAAAGCCATAAATCGTACCTTCAAGCCATAAATATTACTTTCAGCTGTAAATCATTACCTTCAAGCCATAAATAGTAGCTTCAACCATAAATAGTAACGCCAAGCCATAAAGATTACCTTCAAGCCGTAAATAGTAACTCCAAGCCATAAATAGTACCTTCAGCCCCATAAATAGTACCTTCAGCCATAAATAGTAACCTTCAAGCCATAATATTACCTTCAATCCATACGAGTACCTTCAAGGCCGTACATAGTACCTCCAAGCCAGAAATAGTACTTCAAGCCATAAATAGTACCTTCAAAAGCCATAAATATTACCTTTCAAGCCCATAATAGTACCTTCAACATAATATCTACCTTCAAGCTGTAAATATTACCTCAAGCCATAAATAGTAAATCCAAAAAGCCTAATAGTGCCTCCAATCCCATAAATAGTTGGCCTCCAAGCCATAAATTAGTACCTTCAAGCCTAAAATAGTACGTCCAAGCCATAAATAGTGCCTCCAAGCCGTAATAGTACCTCCCAGCCATAAATAGTACCTTCAAGCCGTAAATAGTACCTTCAAGCCATAAATATTACCTCCAACCATAATAGTACTCAGCCATAAATCGTGCCTCCAAGCCATAAATAGTACCCTCCAGAGCCTAACTAGTACCCTCCCGCCATAAATAGTACCTTCAAGCCATAAATAGTACCTCCAACCATAATATCACCTTCAAGCCATAAATAGTACCTTCAAGCCATAATAGTTCATCCCCCCTCCAAGCCATAATAGTACCTTCAAGCCTTAAATAGTACCTTCAAGCCTTAAATAGTACCTTCAAGCCGTAAATAGTACCTTCATCAAGCCATAATAGTACCTCCAATCCATCATCGTACCTCCAAGCCATAAATAGTACCCTCGCAAGCCATAAATAGTACCTTCACAAGCCATAAATAGTACCTCCAACCATAAATCGTACCTTCATTCAATCAAAAGCCATAATGTACCTTCAAGCCATAAATAGTACCTTTCAATCCAATAAATAGTAACCTTCAAGGCTGTAAATATTAGCTGGCTTGTGACATTGAGCATGCATGTAATGCAACAACAGGTACTCTTTACTGACGTAATTAGTACTGAGGTTTTGACCTCGCGCTGTAGTCTAAAAGTGACCCTGCATTGAGTATTGAAAGATAAAATTAATGGACATCTATTAATGGTTTATATCAAACAAATATATCCATATACCCACCGCCCTTATTCAAGCCTCAGGCTTAAAACTATAAAACTAGGTCCGAGGGACACACCCGTTGACCCTCGGTGACATAGTATGGCCTACTTGATGTCCCCCCTCGGACTCATAGATTTAACCAGAGCTCTCATGGCAGTATATATTTGTAAAATCAAAAAATAAAAGATTCTACAGTCATGAAAGAAAATACATAAAGTTCTGTGATCTGTGCATTTGTAAAATCAGAACCAAAACCTCAAATTTGATTAGTGATATATTATACTGAATATTTTTTTGGATAATTTAATCTTGTCATACATGCACATAATGCCTAAAGAAAATTTGGCATCACCTTACTGATATGACCAAGTTCAGCAATAATTTTAGGATTTAGCAAATTTACTATTTCCACTTCAGAATTCATGGGGTCGTTGTATGGCAATAGCAATGCTCACAAAATTTTTAACACTACGCGGCCGAGATGCAATGAGGCGCAACGAAAACGTGGGCCCGGGGGGGTACGGGCGGAAATGTTTCTGTTGCATCTCGGCCGCGTCAACAACTATTTTTTTGGCCGCAACTGACTTCTCATTGGCCCTCATTGCATCTGGGCGTCTTACCGGAAATGACGCGATGTCTCGTTGCATTGGGCCGTCTTACGAAAATGACGCGATGTTACTCGTGCATCTGGGCCATCTTCTCCGGAAATGACGCGATGTTCCTCGTTGCACCTGTGACGTCAATACGGGAAAATGACGCGATGCCTTTTTCACTGCATTTCGGACGGTTTGCCCCCGCAGAAGGCGGAATGCAATCAAGGCGGTGGACACTGTGTACAAATGCCCATAGACAATTTCGATTTCAATGGCGCCACCATTTCGATAAGCTTACTTTTTAAATTATGCATAAACGCATTCATGACGTAAACCGGAGCATGAAGTAGCGTAATAGCGCCACGCACTACTATGATGTAGCGTAATTGCGCCACTCACGACTGGCGAACTATCATGCTACAATTTCAATGCCATCAGTGTGAAGTCGCATCCATATTTTTGTGTATTTAAATTTATTATCCCTGTTCCCATTGCATTTCGCACGCGATGTTCCTCGTTGCATCTGAGACGTTTTTCCTCCGGAAAATGACTTGATGTTCCTCGTTGCATCTGGGCCGTCTTCCGGGAAAATGACGCGATGTTTTTCGTTGCATCTGGGCGTTCTTCCGGGAGAAAATGACAGCGATTGTTTTCGTGCATCTGAGGCAGTTATGGACTTACGCCTACTTATCTGTGCCGGGGGAGAAAAAAAACCGGGCCGAGATGCAATTGAACGCAAACTTTGGCCTCGTTGAATCTTGGCCGTTTTAAAAATAAAAAATACGAGTGCCTTCGTTGCATTTGCGGCCGTCGGTCGGCAAACGACCCGTCAGGGTTAGGGTTAATATAAATTACAATAGTAAATTCACCTTTATATCTTGCTAGCTTAGAGCTTGGAGCCTCTGCTATTATGCATGAGGCCCAGTATCGATTCCTGGTCACGATGATAAATTTTTTATTTCTTCTTACACTCTTCAGGCAAAAGGGTAATGTTATTGCTCAGTAGTTTCTTGATCAATTTTGAAAGTGTTCATTGAATGACTTTTCAAATTTATCAAAGACTTCTCAGTAGTGGTTTTGACACTCACATTTAAGATCTTGATCGAGGTGGAGTTCTCCTTGAGGAGTCATAAAAAAGGTGCGCCTACAGATCTTCCGGCAGATTGTGGGCCCTTTCGTGCTCTTGGCAGCGGGCGGAGTTCTTCTGTGGTCGGTTGTCATAGATGGCTTCTGTATATACAAAGATTTACATTAGCAAGACACATTTGCCTATTACTGCCGTCAGGAATTAGTGAAATGACACAAAAATACAAGCGTTCCACTGAATTCCTGTGTCACCTGCTTCGTGTTTGTAAATGGGGACAAAGGTCACCATGAGGTCACACATGTGGGGTCACTTTCCAAGGTCCATTTTATCCAAGTTTGATGAAATGGGCACAGGTAATGTGGAAACAGTGGGTAATGTATGTTTATGCCCCAACAATTGGGTCAACATTTTTACACACGCACAAGATACAGTACAAACCGACAGACAGATACAACACTCTACCAAGCAAACCCTATGTGCCCTATTTTGGTGTGTACTACTTACCAAACATAACACTATACCACACATTTCATCTCAAACACTCATATTACAATTACCACAAAACTTTGAATGTAGTTCTGTAACTCAAGAACTACCGAAGGTACCACAACTTATAACTGTAATGGTAATTTTGTGGTATAACTCCTCTATAAGGTTGGTTGTCCTTTCCATGCCTGTAGGAGGTTAAGGCCAGGGCATAATGAGCACATAGCCTTTCCAAGGCTCTCCGAAAGTTGTCAGGGCGTGTCTAGTACATTTAGCCGTTAGGATTGAGAGGTAAAAGAAAGGCAGGTTGCCTTTGCATGCGCTGGGCATTTAGTGATTGTTTGCCTGGGGATACCTACAGTCACTGCCAGATTGGTGTACATGCAGCATGATGTCACCCTGGACCGGAACACAATAAGTTCTTGACAACCGTCACACGATTGTAATTGGTCGTGAGGCATGCGCCCATACCGCGATTTTAATTTGCAATAATACATTGCATGCGTTCGACTTGCCTGAGAATTCTGACAGCGACTGTATCTTGTATAATACCCAATGGGAGTTTAGGGTGGTGTATTCATACATCTTTCTTGTATTGTACCCCAAATTGATATTGTAAGTATATTATAAAAAACATCCTTTTAAATATGGGCATGTCTTGTACACAGGAAGAATTAATACTATTTTGATTTCCTTAATAAAGGGTAGCGCTTACTCACCTGTATCCTCTCTGCCCTTTACCTGGGGTGGCATAACGACCCAGCATTATCATAAATACCTGAAGATATCACATCAACATCAAACACATCAGGCATAAATCACTAGTTGTTAGCTATCATTTACCCATTGTAACCAAATTATTGGCAACGCAAAAAAAACAAGTGGATCACTACCAAGTCTTCCGCCCATCATGTTGGTTCGTAGATTGGGTTGTAGTTGGGATGGGTTGTTTGAGTATTTGGGGTGGTTTGTAGGGATGAATCAGTTTTGTGTGGAAGTTGGTTTCAAATTAGAACTTTATTCAATGGTTTTGGGATTTACCCACGGTCACGGTGGTCGAATATGTATCTCAATTGGATTGCGTGGGAGAACCTAACGTTCCACCTCGCGTACTTCCCACAACGCCGTAGGTTTTCAACGTGGAGTCGAATTCATGGAATACCGTGACAAATCAAACTGCCTGAAGTCACAGTTACTGGACTATGACGGCCCCTAGTCAAGTACACCCTGATCGCTTAATGGGTTTATTGTTTGACTGCTAGTATTGGACTGTTATACTTGCCGTCCACAATTCCTTTTCTGAAAAGGCGTCTCCATACGCGCAGCTCCAGTTGCTGCGTGTAACGCGCATACATGTATTTCCTTTACGCGTTGTCATGTTCATCTGTCCTTGGCGGAATGCTGGCGTAGTGACCTAGTTCTGCTGAGCATAACTTTTTGTCTTCATTCATCTTTTACATTTGGCATTATCGTAGATCAGCTTTACTTAGCTGATAACGATAATTCCAAATGGTTAAAGATGAATGAAAGACAAAAATGGTTATGCTCGTGGTTATTTCAGCAGAACTAGGCCGTATTCCTGACGCAGTGAAAAGGAATTATGACTGAGAGTATGTAGACCGTATGTAAAATTTTTTAAATAACAAAGGGACGTCCCCAGATTTTGAACGTTTTTGTCTCCAACCATCATTCATTGAATCATTCATGGCATGCTAGACCTAGTCATGTCAGTATCCTCAAGGGCCCGCTGGAATCAAACTGGGTTAATTTTATATCAGACTCCAAGAAACTAAGATTTAGTCATACCTTTTAAGAATGCTCCCGAGCAAACTCGACGGGTGTGACAGTTGGTGTTGCACTAGTACAACGGAGTCCTACTGAAATTTCGGGCATGTCAGACGAGTCAATATTTTTGCTTTCACCTTTACGCAATCACCTACCCTATCAAAAAACGACGTAAACGTTTCCCTGTACTAGTGTGGCACCCCTGTCCTCTTGATATTTGCAATCCATTTCTCTCACGCCAATGTGACGATAAGTAGCTCCTGCCACCATAATTCACCCTGCCAGTTCCGTTAAGATGCCATTACCGGACAGCTGATTCTTATGGCAACCTACCACACAGTAACTCTTCGGCATGTTAAATTATCCAAATTCTCAAATAACTTTTTAAGCACCAAAATAGTGGAATTGTAATATAATAAACTCTGTAATCGCCAAACGAACTGTCAAGTTCGCATTTTTAATACCGTGCCTGTCAGTTTATTGTAAAATGTAATACAACGGGTTAGACTAATTATTTTTTTCATTTTTTTCCAAAAATTGGACCTAGCTATCCAAATATTACTATTTTTTCTTCCAAATTTATTTTCTTAATTTAATCGGTGTACTTATTTAGAGTAGTATAATACGCAATATTTTTTTTAAATCGCAACTCTCCACGCCCAGGCCATAGCTAAATGCACATTGCGTGAAACTTACGTTAAAATGTTGCATAGTACACACACAGAGATAGCGGGGAGAGTCCCTGTACCCTGATAGCGCCACCATTGTCGATAAGCTACTAAAACCTAATTATTTATGCAGAGGGACGTAGGCCGGGGATGACGTAGCGGTAATAGCGCCACGTACGACTTGCGAACTATAGCTCAGATTGTTGCCAGTAAATTGAACCAAAGTTCAAGCATTTGCTTGCTCCGGCAAACTAAAATCCACACAAATAGTCTTCAACAGCCCAATGCTCGCCCCGTACATCTATTGGTTAAATTAGCGAGTACTCTTGTGCGTAAAAGGTCATTTTGCAAAATGGAAAACAATTTCGGATGGAACGACCTCCAAGCGGTCAGCCACTAACTTAATAGTCTTCCATCCTCTTTTTGAGGCGGAATACTAAAAATACTTTCATTTACTTCAAAACAAAATCATATGAAGTCAACTGAATCTTCTCGATTTAGAGTCAGGCATTTATTATTCTCTGTACTGATATTGCAAAACTTACCCTCAGGAAGAGGTTCAGCTTGTGGTTGGTCTATTTGTAGATAGAAATTTGTGACAATAAATAATAAGGGAAATGTCAGACAAGCAAAAACACTTAGCAAAACAAAACAAAATTGGTGAGAATTTGAGAACTTATATGACAAAGTTTTGTTGTGATATTATAGTTTATCTTTCAGTGGGGAAATGGTGGGGGGGGCTGACCCTTAGGTCACAAAGAAAAAGTGGTCCCGTTGGCTGGGAGGGAATTGTCCTACATTTTTAGCATAAAATTCGTCAATGTTCCGAGTTGGGTTTTCTGGTTGCATGGTCAGGTTGTTTTGTAATCTTGACATGGCATTATGATCTCAGCGGTCCGTTTGGAGACTACCTGGTGTGTATTTCATGTTCTTTGTTTGATCCACCTGGCAGTCAGTGGCATGCCATTTGTACAAGTGATTTGAAATTTGTTTGTTGTCCTTCCATTGCAGTATGCACATTCCATTGCTGCCACCTACCTGCAAACCAGCTGGCTCAATCAATGATAATTGAATAACAGCCATAGCAGTCTTGAAACTGACCCAATGTGACTTTCCCTTTGTTTGTTGGTGCCTGGTCACAAATACCAAAGATCCGACACACTCAAGGATCCACATCTGCTTAATTGGAATTTAGTAGAAATGGACCAACCTTTCAATTTCCACCATTTTCAACACTTTCTTTGGAGTTGTTATTAAAGGTCCATAGACATGCTTAAAATACTATAACTACCACCCAAAATGGTTTCATTCATAGTATGTAGTGGTATCAATGTAAAATCTTGCATGAAGCAGTAATTTGGAACCCGTATATTTGATAACAAATGGGTATAATATCATGTGTTTTTGGACAAGCTTTCAAAGGAAATTCCAAATGAAAGTGATTATCGCGCTGGCAAGCGTGACCCAGAAGTGACGGTCCAGTAACAATACGCGATACGCGATACACGTCATGATCGTCACGTGGAACGGACGTGCGCGTGGCCCAGTTTTCTTGCATACGTACCATAGAATAGACCATTTGAACTGTCTTCTCGTGATATGCGTCGTACGTGTTGTATCCATAATGGCATATTTTTCTTGATTTGGTGCCTTAAAATTACGAAAATGTGCTGTATGTCCGACGGCTGCACCAGCGGTGAATGTACCGACAAGGAGAATCAGGAACAGAGCTTTATTCAAGTTCGCCAGACAAAGAAACCGACAGGAGAGATACTGGAGTGTGCGGTGCGGGGCCGGCCGGTTAGGCCCACGTGTGAGCTTTGTTTAGCAACTTGTTACTCTGACGTCATTAAGCGGGGTCAAATCCAACTCCACATCGTGATACGCGTTCGTCGAACAGGATAAGGCCCTGTCTGATTGGGTTATATTTATCCTTGAAATGTAACCTTTTCCGATGTTCATTTTAAAAATCTGTGTTGAGAAAGATCAGGATACTGTTGAGGGTACAAAATGTATTAAATTTAAGAATGTCTACTCAACCGTGTCCATGGACCTTTAAAAGCGAATGATATGTGTTTAATAACATGATGGTAACTAAATTTGACCAATTCTTGTTAGAATGCTTGGGAGGATATTGTTTCTAAAAAATTGCATTATTCTGAACACTGGTCATTCTTAAAGTAAAAAAAGGACCTTATCATCAAATCTTCTTGGTTTGGTGGATCTTGATCTGAATGTCCAATGAACGCAACAACCTTGAAACTACATTTTTATCATATCAAATCAATATTAATTTTTTCCAAATGATTACCATAACTCTTGATGCGACCAAAATATGAAATATGAATTTTGTCATGAATCCAGTCAAAATCCACTATACTCACGTGTAAGTTCTTGACTTCTGAACCACTGTTCATATACAGAGGATTGGACTGCTCCCTGTAAGAGTTTAAAATCAAAAGACAGTTATCTGTCTATGTGGCAAACGACATTGCCAGTCGGATGTGTTTAATAGGGTTAACCCAAGAGGGCAAGTTGCTGGGAAAAAAATTGTTGAGGTCTGTGGTATTTGATTGGTAAATGGTTTTATGATGCCTGCTTGTTCTGCTTGGGTATGATAAAATCGTCATTAGGTGAGTTTTGAAGTGACACGGATTATACGAGTCCTCAAGATTCTGTATCTGGGCTCGGCTGCGCCCTCGCCCGATACAGACGCCTCGACTAGATATAATCCTATCACCCCAAAACTCACCTAATACTATAGTTTTTCCTGTGCTGAACCACAACATAATGATCCTGCACAAGCCTATGGCAGAAAATACATTTCATTATGGTGTGGGATTCAGTAGCCATTGAGATATACAATCACTTTGAAAGCAGGCTTAGCAGGCTGGAAATGTTTTTTCCCTGAAGAAACGTCTGATCGTGGCCGATTTCCCGCTACCGTACTGATCGGGGAGGGGGGGTCTGCAAGGGAGGTCAATATGTTGACTTCTTTTTGTTTTGATCCACCCCTGGAAGAACCAGGAGAGCACCCCTGGGGCATTTAATGTTTTGGGGTTTAAATGATATTTTGTGTTTTAACAATCTTATGGCAAAATGACTCACAATCTTAAATTCATAATTAGAAAATCCCTACAAATTCTTAAATTTAGTAAAAATATGATATTTATTCGATTTGGAACCACTATTTTTGAAATACATGTGACAACATTTTAATTTGGCCCTGTACGAGTCTTGGAAAGGTGAACGGAACCGCGTAATTTTTGCGTATTTCACATTTTCAGAATTATAAACAGGCTGGCAACTCAAAGACTGATGCATTGCCACAACCAGACTACAAACCACAGAATTAGGTTTTGTTATATGTATTACATTAGATCATTGGGAAAAACACTTTCATAAAACATTGGTATTACAGAGATACCTATTAATTTCAAAACCCTATTGTGGTCTATTTTTGCTGACTTATAAGTAAATAAATGCGACTTTTGTTAAAAGTCGGGAGGTAAGTGATGTTGGAAAGTCATTTTCTACTGTTTCATAATAATAAATTAATCAAACTATTTGATCACAGAGTAGGGGGCTTGATTGCTAGGGAATGTTTCTTGTCAAATTGCTAGCCCTGAATTTAGTTTTTATAGGCTCATTTTAGTTGATGCAACTGTGAAATTTCCCGCGAGTCAGCAGGATTTCCCAGGAAGGAGCTCCCGATTTCCACATTTTTTCCCGGCCTTCTTCTTAGGCATCAGTTCCGGTGAAAGGTGAAGTCTGGCAATGAGGCTGAATGACTCTGTCTTAGATAAGAGTCTTGTACAGTTTTAAAATTCTGTTTAAATTCTGTTTAACTCTCACTGCTGCATACTAATCCATCATTTGAAGATCAAGTTCTGAGTTTCCAATTGCCTAAACTGCCCCCCCCCGTGCATATTAAGCATGATTTGAAAAAGTGGGGAATTTGGGAAGCTCCTTGCCAGGAAATTTGGCCATTTGGAGGGAAACTTTGCCATTTGGAGAGAAATTTATACACAAGATATATAGTGGGAAATCTGTGAGAAATGCGACTATCTTCCCGGGAAATTTACATTTTTTTCAAACCCTGAAGTAATATATATCTTTCAAGTCACATTTATAGCCTTGCACTTTTGAAAATGCTTTATTCACATTTGAGGAAAGGGATTTTTTTTAAATTAAAGTACAATGTTTTCTACAGTGCAAATAATCCTTCCAAAACACAAGCAACAAACAAACACAAACTCAATACACATTGGTTTTATCTTACATCAAGTCATCCATTTCCTCCTCATCGGACTCATCATAGGCATAGATATGCGTTGAAGCAAACTCCATTTCTTTTATCTCTTGTTCTGCTGATATTCAAACTTGAAAATATGTGCTTTGGGTTCCTGTAATTGAATGACAACATGGAAAACATACAAATGTAATGGCAGGAGTTCCATATGTTCCCCTCCCTACAAATTCTGCAACCTTATCCGTATAAGTAGGTTATTCTGTCAAGGCAGCAGATTATAGAGGAGGGGCCAATGGTACTCTTTCAGCAACATTTACAGGTGTACTATAAAAATATACACAAGCCATACAAAATTGAGAAACCCTGTCCACTTAAATATGTCTGCATTCCTATTAAGGTGGGTCCCATGTGTTGCTCAAGAGTTACTAAATGATCTAAAAAGATCATGTTTCCCAATATGTTGTCACATCTTAACATTTTTTCCCCCAAAACATGATTTTAACACATTTTTGGGTAAAAATGGCCATATCTTTAGTTATAATGACTTTTCTATGATACCGCAGGCAATGACTTTGAAAGACACACCTGCACCCCGTATTCTACTGTAGGACCCGGTAGAAAGGAATTTTACGTAAGGACATAGCCAAGGTGTATGTGCATATCAGCCACGTCAATGCTAGTCACATTCACAATTTATTTGTAGTTTGATCAAGCACCTCTGTGTGATAATGCAATTGATGGATAGAGAACCACCTTGGATAGACCTGCTTGCAGAGAAGTGAACTTATAGTTTCTCATTTGTCGACTGCATTTTTAATGATATTGTCAATGCTCAACTTAAAGGTGCATTTTGCGATTCCAGCACCTTCTGTTTCATTCATAGTTTACTAGATATCTTTGAGAAAAGCTATTCCCACATTTTAGTTGATTCCTATCTTGCAGTTTTGTGTTAATATGAGCAAATGCTTGTTTCCCACAGTCCCATAGGCCACTGTGTTTTGATTTTGTTCTGTTTACGGAGAGAAAATACAAAATTACTAATTTCTTACAATGTCCTAACCCGTACATTGTAGTTTCCATGAATACATACCAAAACCAACTAGCGAAACAATATGACGTTTATTGACCATTTTCTTTCTCTCCAGTCCTTTCAGATGATTCCTTTTAATGTGTCTGCATAGTCTCAAGCATAACACACCCGTCTCAACACGCTACGCGGACTCGCTTGTCAGTAACAGTTCTAAACTAAACTAATGTGTTATTTGCTTAGCAACCGACCATATTTTTGCTGATTTTTTCAGCCATTTCTGAACTGATTTCGTCTGAATATACTTTAGAACCCATCTGGTATCCTCATGCATGACTCATGCATCATGCACCTTTCAGGTGCTCTTTGAAGGCAAAACTACGGTTGTGCACAAACAAACATATGATATTATTGATACATACACATAAAATGAGCCAAATTATTTATCATGTTAATATTTTACTTCGAAATTCTGTCTGTGAGTCAGACTAAATTAAGTTTTTATAAATAATAGACTACAATAGACTAGTGTAACAACACTATTATATTTAATTAATTTTCAATTAAACTTTATCAGACATTTTATACATTTGTTTACCTCAAATAAAACTGGCCCTAGCTGGGCTGAGTGAAGCGTCCTTCTGCTTCTGTTGCATGTGCTGTCAAATTCATCAGAACATCAACATTTCCGGAAGGGTGTTCCTCACCTGTTCCAGAGTGACCTATGTGTAATTCCCGGACGTGCGTACTTGTACCTGCCTGTACACAGTCAATGACCTGTTGATGAGCCGAAAAACTTCCAATGTTGTCTTCTTGACTTGATTACAATTAGTTCCATACTTCACTAATTCCTTGATAAAATTCAATAATTTCTGAACTAGTGCTTTTACAAATATTCTCACGAAGTAAATACGCACTGATTTCCCTTTGCCATTTGCGCATTTTGATCTAATTTTAAAATCTTAAAACCATCACTACACACCATGTATTTGGTTTAAGGTAATCACGGGGTCAATTGCAGTAACTAAAAATAGAAAATTACGTTTGCATACTTTTAACCAATGAAAAGGTACGCGAAAGATGCCATTCATATAGTTGTCAAGACAACTGATCAAGAGCACTTCCGGGTTGAAGTGAGTGTTAATTTAAGAAAAATACCAAATTAGATTTCATAACTAGCCTTACATTTTCATTTTTAAATTAAAAAAAGAAATCGAAATTAAACATTTACATTCTATCTATAATTATAAGGGTAGTGAGTACTTTATTTTTACATGGGAAAGGAAATAGCAAACTATACAGTAATGCTGATTTAATTTGGAAACACTTTGTTGTCAAACAACACAGCAAACATGTGTGCCAGCAGCTGTTGAATAGAGATTTCGCACACTCACTTTAGTCCTTTTTACTTTTTGATTTACTCGTGGGGCATGTACTTTTATAAGATATTGAGGTAGTTTAATTAGAGTAGTGACGGAAAGGTATCGTTAACCAGGGTTGTTGTTTAGGTGAGTATTCCCGTGAATAAGCAGTGCAGTGGTAATGCTCCCTCCTCATTCATTATGAATGCTGGACAACTGCCCCTTGAAATCTCACACCCTGCAATCGCGCCACCCCCAAAAACGTATATGCCTTGCCAAGTCGCACCCCAAAACTTATATGCCTTGCCAAGTCGCCCCCCAAAAAACGTATATGCTTGGCCAAGTCGCCCCCCAAAAAACTATTTGCCCTGCCAACTCGAACCCTTTAGATATTGTATAGCGTATAGTTTTTTTGAAAAAATAAAAGGAGGTTTAGCGATAGCAATTACCCAGGCAAAGTTAGTTATTTTCTAAAATTAGCAGATCAAACAAATCGGACGTTTGAGAGTCGCTCAAATCCAACAATTTTCCCGTTTGAGAGTCTCTCCTATTGAGGAAAATGTGGCATTGAGATGGGTCAAACAAATGGCTGAATTGATGGTTACACCGGGATGTCTCGATTAAGTATCCCATCCGCAGTTCATCCGTTTACACTGCCACTGCAAGCTTAGTATTGTCCAGCTTAGTCGATACCAATTATCGTGTTTGTAGGCGAGCTCGTTTTTGAATCCCATTCGTTTTCACAGGAGATTAAGCACTATAGAGTACAACAATAAAATACGGCCCATCATTACCAATCCCACCTTACATGCAATACCAAAGAGTTAATGTTTTTTTTTGTGTTATTTAAATTCTTGTGGTGTCATGATTTTGGGTTTGACCTAGCCTATTGTTGGATGACACCGCTGGTGCCAAGGGTGTTAAAAGTGTAAAACCAAACGAAAGTAAAACGTCTTACATAATTCTGGTTGTTCTGTTTATGTATTTCTGTGTTTGCAATTCGATACGAAATTCATGGTTATACGTTCTCGTTCCTGCCAAAAATATGAGTGAATGCATAAATTGTATCTAAATGACAAAGTGGTTCTGTATAGTTTCGCGCTTACCGATTTAATTAGCTTAATTGTTAATCATAATTATTACAAAACGGACACTGGGAAAAAGACTATCAATATTCCCGAAAATGAATATAACACGCCTTAAAATTGTTCAAATGACGGAGCTAGCTATGTTTGTTCCATGAATGGGGTTTACTCTATTTATACATTATATCACAACTACCTGAAAGCAATTTAGGCACATTTTTTTGAAGATTACAGGGCTAGTTATATATAGTATACGACATCGATCGCCAAAAAATTAGTACGTGAGTTGCACGGTTAGTAGTTCCCTATAGTGCTTCGTTCGGTCGTGTCCACAAGTCATTCGTAATGGCTAGTGGTGGTTCTGTCAGGATGTTCAATGTGTAAGCGGACCGGGGCTACGGTATCTGTGATACGGACGCTCCGAAGGCCCGCGTTTTTTGAAACTGGGGGCGGAATTGGGAACAGTCAGGGGGTTTACACCCTACTCTTATGACACTGACTGCGATGTACATGACAAGTTGTGGGGACTCTCTGAACACGGGACCGACTGCTTAACGGCCCCTCCGACGGACGGGTGCTTCACTATTCATTTGACCCAATTCCAAGTGAACCATGGAGCGAGAGCTGGATTCTGTATTAATCAATATCAGCTCGTTACAGATTAAATCCAGAATTGAGCACCCGAGTGAATCCCAGCAAGTGACCCCACCGGGATTCGAAACCCGGATTTTGTTTTGGTATATTTGCGCATAGGCAAGCACCCTAACCATAGACCACGCTCTCACACTATAGTGCCTTAATCTCCTGTGGCAAACGAATGGGATTAACGAGCTCGCCATACAAAACGATAATTGGTATTAGATAGGCTGGAGGACAATCTAAGCTGCGAGGTGCAGTGTAAACGCGATTTGTGAACTCGAGGGATGTGGATAAATTAATCGATGAAATTCCGGCGTAAAATCCCCATTCAGCCATCTTTGACCCACTCTCAAAGCAACTTTTCTAGAAGGAGAGACTCTAAACGGGAAAAATTGTGGATTTGAGCGACTCTCAAACGGTCCGATTTGTTGGATCTGCTAGTTTAAAAAATAACTAATTTGCTTGGGTAATTGCTATCGCTCTAAAACTCCTTTTTTTTTTCAAAAATACTCTAACTATACAATATCTAAGGGGGGCGAGTGTGGCAGGGCAAATAGTTTTTCGGGGGGCGACTTGGCAAGGCTATAGTTTTTTGGGGGGCGATTGGCCAGGCATATACGTTTTGGGGGGCGATGCTTGGCAAGGCATCAGATCCGTTTTGGGGGCGAGATTGCAGGATGTGAGATTGCAAGGGGGCGTGTGGCGAGTTGTACTGATACCTTCATTAGTTTGCCATTTGCTGTTTTGTTGTTGAGGCCTTTGGTTAATGGTTTTCTGTCTATGACCTCCTAGCCATTTCTCAGAGAAGATTTAGGAGGAAAACCAATAAGTCAGTATATGGACTATACCTCATTTCCAATCTACTTTGCAATAATTAGCTAGTCTTAGCGTTGCACGTCGTACGTACCTACCTCCTACAACGATACGCACGGGAGTGTATTGAAAAAGCCGGGGTGGGGGCGCAGCGGATCCGAAGCGGAATAAGCAAATTCAGAATTAGTTCAAAAACAGCACTTATTGAAAATCTTTAACTGAGGTGTCCTAAAATTATATTATATGTATACGCACATGGTGTCCTGATAATTTTACATTCATGGGTAAAATCTGATGATTTGAAAAAATCTGAGATTTTGCAAACGGTGATTCTTAAACCGTTAAAATTCCAAGGTAATACATAGCAGTCGCTCCACTAGATCAGTGGGAGTCGCCCCGGATTGTTCCCGGTTATTTCTTTAGAATAGCATGAGTTAGTACAGGGAACTTTACGTCTTTTTGACAGGGTAGTGGCACGACGTAAAGGCCATAATGCATTGAAGCCCGGTCCGTAGCAATCAAGCCCCTGTATTAAGTAGACTGTCGGCGCAGTGCTGGTCGGGGATAGGCAGTACAATTACACTAAGAAAAAATAACCCTAAGGCCGCAGGTATATCATGCACCTACTGTACTTGTTATTTATCTCAATGAAATTCGTTTCTTCGATTGAAAAATAAATATTAAGTCTGTCTTTTGGAGTATTCTTGTCGTGATTCGTGCTACACGATTTGACTTATGTAATGTCGTTCATACTAGAAAAGAGGGTGATTCGTAAAATGTGGAAATGCAAAAGATTGAAAGAATCGTCTGACATGCCGAATTTCAGTATGACTCCGTGGTACTAGGCACGAGCATGCTTATTTTCGGATTACCAACTAATTACGAACACACACCGGACGTGGGAGACGAATGTGTTTAGCTATTTATGTTCAAGTTTTCGGTGCTTGTTAGGGTCAACATTTCAAGATTTAAGCATTGAGCTGGCACCGTTGGTATTTTTAAAATCGAAGCTAGTAGGGATGCTAAGACATCAAAGTTTTCATATATGGACGGACTTTCGGTCATAAAGGACTGTAATATACAAAATTCTTGACTTGTGGCACAGTGGACCCAGGTGTTTGGATGAACTACCGCTCTGGCTTAGGGAGGGAGAGAAGATAGTAGGGGCTATCGTAGCGGAAAGCGAAAAAAGCCAGAAGCAACCTCGGGGCTAAACTTTAACTATGACTGTGTGAGTACGAATAAACGTTAATGATTGAATTGTTGTTGACGAGATGGACTCAATCAGTCTCAATGAGCTGAAGTTTTGTATTTATGCAGTTGTAAATTTTTTGTTTTACTATGAATATGATGATGAAACGCCCGCTCCACATTGAAGTAATGCGTGTAGAATGCACATGCAGGCACCACATATTGTTAAATGTATGTCCAAGAAATGATGAGCTGAAGTGGATAAAGCATACATGTCATGATTGTCGGCCTGCCTCGGGGACTACTTCAGTGATAACAAGAAGTACCAGGTACTTTTAATTACATTTGGATCAACAGAAACCAAATAATCGCACCGAATTAGAAACTCAACGTATATATTATACCGTTCAGATGAAAAAGGTTTTTGGACAAACTCAGACACACACAGGGGCGGGTGGGGGTGGCAGGGGGCGCCGCCCCTCCTAGTTCCAATAATTTAACTTATGGATCATCTTTTTAAATAAAATTGGACATAATCTTTGGTGACATAAGTTACAAATTTTCTGTGGAGTTCCAATTGCATTAAGGTTTGAGATGTTTTGAGATGTATTAACTCCCTCATATTGAAATCTCCTTAGGGTTTCCCATGTAGCTTAATAACAAATTGTATCATCTTTGGTGCACAAGATGACCGCCAAAACTAACATACACAAAAAATTCATTCAGGCGATCCCTGGTGAGTCATAACCACTTGACGTCACCTGCGATCACTCATGCTCCTATCTTCCCTTTGGGGCTAACATGACCGGTGAGATGAGATGTATCTGTAGCTCCCGATTCGAGTAGAAATTCACAAGGTTTGGCTGGTATTTGTTCGTCCAGGACTAGGGTGTGAAAACTCTTAAGTTACAGTTAGTTATGCTGAGTCCGTTTTTAGGGATTTTGCGATTGCGATTCGGCGAATATGGCAGATTCGCTGATGAAACCGCAGGTTCCAGATTTGGACATGCAAAATTCGGAACCCGGTAAAATTCCCAGAAACATTAAAACTACTATTGGTCAATTTGATTGGTTCGGTGGGGTACACAATTTTAGGTTGTTACTGTTCGTGCGGCATTAATACAGCTCTCCTTTGCGAGAAGAGGAGAGGCCGTCCCTGTGTAACCAAATTTTTGGCTTTTTATATCCAGTTATAAAATATACTTCGAATAATAAAACCCATTATTCGTAGGTATTGTCTTTTAAAATGGTCATCAGTCATTCACTAGAATTTAATCAGTGTTCAGGGGTAATAGTTCTATCTCCAATTCTTTGGTGCCTTACAGATAGTGTCCAAGACAAGCTATCCGTTTGAGTGTCCAGACCTTTTCTTAGGAAGTTTCGTCTTTATTTAGTTAAATATCGATTTTTTCCTTTGTAAGGCGTTCTTAGAATGTAGTGACGTGATCCAGCGGGCCCATGGTGGGTGCCAGCTTTTGATGCTAGACACGATAATTACATCCAAGGTCCATCCTTGAAGGCAGGTCGTTACCCTAGTTTTTCGCCCTCGCTTTGTTTGGTTCTTTGCAGTCATTCCTCTTTTGTCCTTTCTTGAAGGACTGTATTTGTTGTACATTACGGACCTTCGAGAAGGACAATTAACTGAGTTGAGTGTATGTGCGTGCTTATCGCTTTTCTAATGACCCAAAGCACGCCTCGGTGGGGCGATTCCGCTCAATTAGCTTGGAGTGGATCCCATCGACTTGCCTGGCGCCTTCGAGCGTGTTGTTATAGGGGGAAGGGCCCTGCCGGTCTTACCGTGTGGGACTAGCGGGATTCACTGGAATATGCTCGACGGTGCCGACGGGAATTCTAACAAGGAGTTCCAGTATGGGGTTGGAACGGCGCGGGCTGGCTACGTCTGTGTAAGGCGGCGGCTTTGTAGTGACTCCCCCGCGCAGCGGGGGCTTCGGTCCCGGTGGTGGCCGCAAACAAAACACAACCGCGGCAAGCTTCGGCTGCCAGCGCTTCTACTGGGGATCGCCCTCCGTGGCTTGAACCGCTGTTGGGGAGGCCACTTGGAGCTGCCTCGTCCCACGTATGGGACAGAGGGGGCTTCATGCATGGCTACGCATCGCCCTTCGGGGCTTGAAACTCACCGGGCTGGGGCTGGCGTTCCCTTTGCGGGGGGGGATGGCGCTGCCTCAGGGGCCGCCTAGGTCTTTCGGGACCGGGGTAGCTTCGGGCTCGGCTGAGCCTCACATTCAGGGCGGGAGGTTCGCCAGGCCGCGGTTGGCGCTCTCCCTTCGGGGGTGATGCCGCCTCCGGTGCAGGCAACTGCCCTGGCGATGCTGGAGGCAGTGCTCGTCCGCCGGCCCCCGGGGTTGGCTTGGGCTTGAGCACTGGTCCGGAGTCGGTCATCCGCGGCTCCCTTAGGGGAGCTGCGGTGGCACCAACTCTGTCTGGGTTCGGGGCTTGCCCTGCGGCGGGGGCACTTGCTGCATCTGCTGCGGGATGGGCTCGGAATCACGGAGAAGGAGGGGGGGGTTTGCTATCATGCCTGCGGGGTTGGTACCGGGAATGACACTGGGTGCGGTACCGGCCGTTCTCTTCGTGTCTCGGGCCGTGGTCATTCAGTCTTACTGGGCGCCTACTTCCGTTACTTCGACCCTGCCGGCGGCTGGGATCTCGTCCTCCGGGATGGGGTCTCAGCTTTCGGGGCTGGGTACGGGGGGCGATGGTTTTTCGGTACCGCCGTGCCTCAGACTTCGCTTGATGGTCCCCAGTGGTTGCCACCCTGGGGTTGGCAACAAGGCGGGGGCAGGCATGGTCCCTCTGGGGCATGGGTTGTATCCTGGGTCCAATCTAGGGCAGGCAGCTGCGTTCGGGCAGCAGCCAGCTCAGGGTGCGGACTCGGGGTGCGGGCATTGGTACGGGGTTTCGGCCACGGCCTCAAACCAGCTTTGGTTCCCGCTAGACCTGGGGTACGCTAGGGGTTGTTGCACCTCGGGCGTATCCTCCCGCATTGCCTTTTGGTACAGCCGGCCCTATGGGCGTTCCATGGGCTGGCTATGCGGGTGTGGTGGCGGCAGGGTACCCTCGGGGCCTGGTACCTGCACCGACTAGCCTGCGGTGACGCAGCTAAGCTGCATGTTGTGTCACGGGGGCGCTGTTGTCACAAGCCAGCTTCCAGTCCCCCTCCAGTCCCCCTTCCCGTAGGGCCTGCTTCTGTAGCGGGCACTTCAGGTACCAAGGACTCGGATGCTTCGTCTGCCCTGGGCGGCGATTTGGCTCAGAGGAGTCGGGGTCGGGGTGCGGAGGCGGCCAAGGAATCCATACCCATGGAAGAGCTGGTGAAGCAGAGGTCTATGCTTCGCTGTCGATTCCAGGGTGGTGGATTCGCTGAGCGGTCCAGCCAGGTGTACGAGATTCTTCGGAGGCGTCATGGCCTTTCGATCTATCATGCGGCTGAGCGAGTATGGTCTTGCTGACAGGACCCAATTCGTTTGGGGGCTGCGGCAGAGCTCTCTGCTCAGGCGGCGTTAACTCTGTCTCGGTCTTTTAGAGAAGTGACCAGTACCTTGTCCCCGGATAAGGGTGGTCCAGGAGTGAGCGGAGAGTTGATCGGGTCATTCGAGCTCGGAGGACATACGACCAAATCTTTGCCGTGCAGGACCTCGAGCGGGGGGAGGTTCACGGTGGGTCTCCCTACCGGGGGGCGGTCTAGCCTGTCTGCCTTCTCGTTCTTCTGGGAGGGTGAGCTGCCCGACATAGAGGGCGGTTAAGGAAGAGAATGAGATGCGTTTCTCGGGAGCGGAGGGCGACAGTACGGGCTACAGCCAGACAAGGGTCAAAACAGGGGCATTTATGGTGAGCGACACGGAACGTACACGGAGGGAGGATAGGCAACCTGGCCCTGGAGATCTTAACTGTAAAAAACCTCTGCAGACGTCCACCCTCCCCTCCTTCTTTCCGAACCCCCCAAAGTGACCGACCGAGAGTTCCTCCCCACCTCGGGGGGAGAGAGTAAGTAGTGGCACTAGCAAACCCCCCCCTCTCTCCCACACATAAACCCCTTTCCTCCCACCAACAGGTCGTCCAAACCCCTTACGACCCACCTGCGTCTCTGTTAGCGAAGCCTACAAAAGTTTAGTCCTTCCTCCCACAAGGACCCACCGCCCTCCCTAGCCCCCCCTCGCGCAATCCCCGCGCATATTCCTCCCCGCCCCTCCGCCGCAGCGCCAGCGGAAAGGCCTGCTGGACCTGCCTCCCCACATGGCGGGCCAGACGAGAAAGTGAGGAAAAGATAACGGTCCAAGTTCGCCTACCGTCCCACTATCACCCGAAACGTGGTCCTCCTACTCCCTTCTCCCCCATTCTCTCTCCCGTCGATCCCCACCTACCTTCCCTTCCCCTCCCCATTCCCTCTCCCCAATGCCCCACACCACCAGTATTCTCCCTGTCGCCTACTTCCATCTTCTCTTTCACAGGAACTTAGACAACCCCGACCCCCCCCACTCCCCGGCTCCCCTCATCTCCCCCTCCCACCCCTCAACATGCTCTCCCCCCCCCTCTAATCGACCCTAACTTCCTTCCCCCCCAAACCTTCCCCCCCCTCCCCCAACCTTCTCCCGCCCCCCATCACTTTACGTTCCCCTCCGCCTAAGAAATGTGAAGACATATTGGGGACTTAGAAGCCGCGAGGAGGATGTGGCTAAGCGAGGTAGGGAAGCGAAAGGCACTCAAACAGGGTTTCCCTTGTCTGGGTGGTCTTCTCTGTTCGGTTCGGGTTGACTCTGCATGAGCGGTGTATTGCGACTCTGATTACGAAAGAGAAGACCCTTGAGGTTGGCTCGCCGAGGTTCAGGGGGAGGACAAGGCGCTTGCTCATAGTAGAAGAGTTCTTCTAAGAGGATGGCGGCCAAGCCTCGCTGGCCTTCCGACGACTTCGATGCCGTTGCTCGCAGTCTCTTTGGCGTCCTCGGACGTTCTGGGGGCAACAGGACGCGCGGCACGGGGGAAGGGAGGAGAGCCGGGACTTTTAAGCATTCTTGCTCAAGGGGTCTGGCATGTGACGGGTTGGCGCCGCTGCTCCGGGACCTGTGTCAACGGAGCTCCGCCGGGGGTTACCCTACGGGGGCGGCCCGCTTAATCAGCATCGCTGAAGAAGAAATCGTCGGCGAAGGGCGGGGTGAGGAGCGGATATCCGACGTTTCCTGTTTGGTAATTCACCCTGCTCCTCCACCCCGTCATTCTGTCAGGAGGGTTCACGCGGCTCCCCGCAGTTCAGAGATGCGTCAGGTCCTGCTTCAATAGCGGACATTCGACGCAAAGAGGCAATCGTCCTATCCCTCGCGATGTTCGAGGGGCTTTTGGTCGAAGATTCTCCTAGCTCCCAAGAAGCACGGACGATTGGCGGCCGATTCTCAATCTGAGCCGCTCAATGTATCCATCTGAATTTTTGGGTGGGGACGTTGGCCCACGCTCCCGCCGCCTATTCAAACTGTTAGGCGACCGTATCCCTGGATCTCAAGGACACCTACCTCCACATTCCAATTGAACGGGAGAACCAATATGGACGCTTCCGGATAGATAGAGCTAGTAGCATACCAGTTCGGGTACCTCCCGTTCGGCCGGTCACGGCGCCGCGAGTCGCACTGTGTGGGCAAGGGCCATTGGCTCGTTCTCGGACGGCAGGGGATCAACCCTTGTACCTATCTGACGACGAACTGGTTGATCTAAGCCCGACGAGGGGATCTCGCCTCTCGCCAACGCCAAGTGGGTGGGGCATGTGGGGTCATGAAGTTGGATTCTCGTGAACTTTCGAATCCCAATTCGACCGAGTCCCCCCCAAAAAAGTTTCCCGTTTCTTTTCTGGGAGCGCAGCTGGTTCTTCAATGGCTGTGTATTCCCTATGAAGGGCGTGTAGCCATTATTATCAACGTGCTACGCTCCTTTCCTTGGGGGTCAGCCGAGCGTGTGCTTTGGCTTGGCCTCTGGGTTCAGGGACTTCATGGCCAGCCTCCTTGTGGACATCGTGGGGCCTTTCTGTTGGCATCGTAGGTGCCCAATCCAGCTGAGCCTTCTGGCGCTCTATCGACCGTCCACGGACAGCGTAGACAACCTGGTACCGATGACTGCGATTGTGAGGGCCGCTCTATCCTGGTGGAGGTTGCCCAGCAATCTCTTCGGAGCGTCGGAGTTCCTTCCTTCCAGCCCAGCCTGATCCTGACTACTTATGAGTCGGGGCAGGGCTGGGGCGGTCACATTCGGGACAGTTTCGGGCCGCTGGTCGGACAGGATGGTCTATTCACTTCAATGTCCTGGAACTGTTAGCAGGGATTTTATCTCTGCATCATTTCCGGGACTTGGTGGCCGGGTTGCAAGATCCTCATCGGATCTGACAACACCACGGTGGTGTTGTATATCAACCGGCAAGGCAGAACGAGATCTCCCACTCTCTGTCTCCTCACGAGGTGGTGCTTCGAGAGGGGGATCACGTTTTCAGCTGTTCACATTACCGGGCGTGCACAATGTCACTGCGGACTGTCTATTCTGAGATGGGACCTGGAGTGGTCGCTTTCTATCGGGTTAGCGCAACAGTTTCTTCCGGCGGTTCTAGATACCCGTTCGCTGGATCTGTCGCGTCCGCAGGAGGAATGCCTACTTTGACGATGCTGCTCCTGGGACGGTCCCGGAAGCATGGGCGCGTCGGATTGCTCGTTCTCTGGACTGGTCGGGGTTGAAGGCTTATGCCTTCCCTCCGATCCCACTCACACGAGTGGGTAGACTTAGTAGGAAGGATCGACTGCGAACGTAATTCTCGCGGTTCCCTTCTGGCTTCGTCAGCCGTGGTTTTTCGTCCGGGTGAACCTGTTTACAGGGTCACGCCCCCCCCCCCCCCCCCCCCCCCCCCCCCTCGCGGACGTTCCCGCGTGACTCTCAGTGATGTGGGATCACCTGCGGAATGTCCAGGACGAATGGGTGATGTTAATCTTCAGCGTTGGGCGTGTAAGGAAACGTCCCCAGGACAAAGGCTTTTCTCGTGGCGCTGCCGATCTGGGCGGCCAGGGGCTGGCGAAGATCCTCGCACGGCGCTTATTTAACGATGTGGCGGGTTTCGCCTAAGGGCGCAGGACGAAAATAATTTGTCGGCCACTTATCTGTCATCACTGATCGCCGACTCCTGAGTTCTTTATTCAGTCGTTGGCTCGACACGAACCACAATCAAGAGTCTCAGGATGGCGGTTCGGTTCTTTCACCGAGGAACGGCCCCTGGGCTGTTTACGAGTGGTTGTGAGTTTTTTGAACCGCCTATTACTTAGCATGTTCAACACCCGGCTGCCAACGAGGCCAGTTATACCTGGGTGAGATTTGCCAACCGCCCTACGGAGTTTTTGACAGGCGGACCGTACGAGCCGATTGGCTCCACCAGTCGGCCGCTGTACGTCCAAACCTATTTCTGCTGCGATGGAGTCAGGCTGTCGCGGCCCCGAATTGCAAGCATTGTCGGTGGGGGAAAATTTTAGTTTTTGGACGTTTCGGTGCCACTTCCTTCGGCCTGGGTCTTCTCCAGTATGAAGGACCTGGCTTCAGGGCACCCCCTTGCTATGGACGGACATATCGGTGGGTTTCTGCCGTGAGGGTGGTCTGGCTATGGTGTCCGGTGGAAGCCACTCGATTTTTACCTCTTCCGTACTACGACCGTCGAAGACACGTGGGGTATGCGAGGTTACATCGGGCCAATGCGGTGAATGTCGGCGAACGTGCTACGGCTCATTCCAGAGCTGGGGCAAGTTCGACTTTTCACCGCGGCCTCCGACTAGAACAACTCATAAATAATGTTGGCTGGCGCTCACTAATTCATTTAACAAAGTACATGCAGGATTTGAGTCCTGAGGCCGGCGGTTTTCTCGCGCCGTCCTCGGACAACGTGAGTATGATTAGTTCAAGGTAAGTAGATTCCCGGGACTTTAACCGGAATTTACTTTATATGGTGGACGGGGGAGCGAAAGTGGGGCCTACTTGTCCTAGGCCTTAAGTAGCTTTCGCGACTCTGTATTCCAAGGGTGGTGGCTTACCCGCGGCCGCACCTTTGAGGGTTAGCTCTGGGTTCGTTTGCGGCTTGGCGTTTCCGTACTTCGAATCGTGTTTGTTAGTCTCGTTAGGGGCGACAAACTTACCCTCCGGCTATGGTCGGTTTGCTAGTCTGGAAAAAAGGGTGTTTTCAAGTCGATGCAAGTTGTTATTATCGACATTGGAAAACCCTAGGAGATTTCAAATATGAGGGAGTTTGGTCGAAAACAGTATGTTTTCTTTAACTCCCGTTATTGGAAATCTCCTTTTTTCAATTCGATCCCTTCCAACCCAGCCCCACTGGTGTTCGCCCGAGAGGGGAGCCTATGGGGTTGCGGGAAAGAGAAGAGCATGATGGGATCGCCCGGGTGAAGTCAGTGGTATGCGTCACCAGGGATCGGCCTGACTGAAATCGTGTATGTTAGTTTTGGGGGTCATCGTGTGCACCAAAGATGATGCAACTTGTTATTATCGACATTGGAAAAAAGGAGATTCCAAATACGGGAGTACGAAAACAAATACTGTTTTGAACATTCCTAAATAAAAAGAAAAATAATATTTTCTTTTGACATACATAGCATTTCTAGAGTCTGATAGAATAATTGTCTTACCATTTGGAACTGATGATACCATTTTGTTCCCAAAAAAGGTCATGTCAACATGTACACAGCTGCCCAATTGGCAGCCATGTAGACACTAAACAAGGGTAAGTTTCACCTGAAAATTTATAATGTGATTTTAAATCTGAAAAATGGTTATAACATGATGCAGAAGGACTCTCAAGACTGCCTCTACAATATAACGTTTTATTGCAAATAATGAATATTAAGCCACTTGCAGCTGTAAAGTTAGAGCACAAGCTGTCTGTGTATCTTGGGTTAAATGGCACTTTCAGTTACACACAACCGTCAGACTAGATAGTCTAGATAACGCAGCATAAAAAGTAAGACTATCTAGTCATGATCATCAGGACTAACCGCCCATCCCTGGATTTCAAAATTAGGAAAAACGGGGGTTTTTTTTTTTTTTTTTTTTTTTTTTTTAACCAAAATTGAGTTTCATTGTCACTTTTCGCCCCCCTATGAGGTTTCACCCTATGATTTTACCCTTGCGCCGCCCCTGGACACCACGCATGAAGGATATTGTAAGAGATCACACCTCGCTTAGGCATATTGTATTGTGTTACATTTTCCCAGTTTACATTGTTGATAATCTGTTTTTTTTAATAATTTTAAACAAGCAAAAGTAAGCCCAATTGTCTAAAAAAAATAAGTTGAGATTAAACAAGTACATTGAAGAAATAAAACATTAGATACATAATAGAAAATGGTTTCTTATCATTGAAAATGATCATACAGGACAGATAGAGTAGATGTGAATAAAGGAAAATATTTTTATAAAGTATGAAAACTACTGCAGGGCTTGAATTTACAAATGTAGCACTTAGCCCGACATCCATTCTAGAAATTGTATGGCAAATAGTACGGACGGGAATGTGGTAAGTACAATGGTAACATAGGACTAGCCAAGCAGCCTGGTGGCGTAAGTTGTTGAAAAAAAAAGTTTCAGTGCAAGGACTGAAAAGTTCACAGTTCACTCTCATTCCACTGTTACATCCATTTCTAAGCAAGAAAGACAGTTTACAGACTGATTTTGATGATTATACATTAAAGACCTTCAAACTCTTAACATGTCACAAACTTTAGTCTTTAGAACGTAAATTTGAGTTATGAAAGTACAGTTGAAATAGAAGAATAGTGTTTATCTGTTTTGTGCCAAACAAAACCTGAGATTTTGTGAAAAAAAAATGCCTATTCGATTATTATAAGTTTTGCGTCAGGGTGGTGGCCAAGAAGAAAGACCTGGAGTCTTCCACAGGGTCCACAAACTTCTCACGGCCTGGCACCAGCAATGGGCCTGACCCCGACATCATGACGTTCTATGCAATTCATACTCAACTTCATGTTGGTAAGAGCCATTTTCACCCAGGACAGGCAAACAGTGGACGGGTATAGTGTAACTTCAGGACCTGGTGTGTACTACAGTGAAAGATGGATTGAATTTCGATAATCCTGCCATGGGGTATGTTTAATTATTGTTGTAATTATACAGAGTAGAATAGTATAGCATCTGTCCGGCACCCTGTGTCATAATGTTTTAGAATGTTCCAAGTTTACAATATGATTTCACTCTGTGATAAATCCTGGTGATAAATAAAATTTTTAGGACTGATAATACAATTGTACATTGCTGTTGTGTATACATGTATTATAAGGAAATTTTGGCTTCAAACTACACTCCATTATATGTTAGGATTGTTGTGGATAGAAAGTACGGTGTGTGTTAATATCAGGTGATGGTTTTAAATTACGTTATACTTTTCATTAAATTGAAACCTTTCCCCTACAGGAAAACTTATACGAGACAATAACTTCAATCACAAAGAACCATCTTGCCCTCAGCAGACTAGATAGGTAGTGACCCTTTCCAATTGAACTAACCCAAGTGGTCGTGGCTCATAGAAAGTTCTATTACTACACCAACTGTTAACAGAGTGAGTTTACTAAGGCTGCATAAAGATACTACCTGCAATGTTAAAATATTTGTTAATTCAAATTGTAAAATTATTATATATAGACATATGAAAAAATAGTATGCCTAATTTGGAGATTAAGGTTCATTTTTACCATGAAATTTAGAAATCGCATGGTTGGCAAACGAAAACAATCTCAATGCACAAACCAACAGGATAATTTACTGTAGGTGCTATTAAAACATGATTTCATACAGCAACCAGAACGGTTTTTGATGTTGACGATTTTGATTATGGTAGAAACAAGCTAAAACCCTAAACAGGGTTCAGAAGGAAATGTCCTCCAAATGCATTGAAATGACATTTTTTTTATCAATTTTTGCTTTTTGAGACTTCTGAGAAGTGAAATTGGTGACTCTGTTTAAAAGCAATTAGAATAAAGTCCGACATATGGGAGAGAGAGAAGAAGAAAGGGCAGGGGGGCTCAAAAGGTTCTAACTATTTTGAAAGTCACATGGAAAGTGCTGTGACAATATGAAAATTGCCCAAATGTTTCCATGCAGTCAACATTCAATTCCTGGTTGGTTGCCAAGGAAATAAATTCTTCTGGCCAAAATTCTGAGGGTGGAATAGTTGAAAATGTGAATGAAAGTCACTCTTGAGAATTTTTGCCGTGTGCATTTGGGAACAACAATGGATTTAAAAATTTGTTTTTTTGGCGTAAGTTGGGTATGGGAAGGTACTATCAAGTCATATAAATATAAAAGATATTAATAAGGAAACATAAATTTCTTGAAGTATCGTATAGTCAAGATTGTTTACATTTCAGGTACGAGGTGTATTTGTGGATACCCGTTTCCCATGGTTACAGGCCCAGTTATTGTGGTGTGCTACCGAGGGCACAGACCTTGCTTCATAAGCTCGTGCCCAAAGACCGGTGTAATTAGAAAAACGCACAGCACATGTAAGTACAAGATAATAGGTAGTGTCTCCTCTCAAAAGTCGGCCCCTAAAAGAAATCGGCTGCGGCCTGTTCGTCCACTTAAAATAATTGATCACAAACCGGGTTCCATTGGACATAGATTAGGGACCCGATTCATTCAAAAAAATCTATCTTTATTCTCAAAAAACTTGTGTTAAAATCAATAGAAAAACAAAATAATTTTCAAGTTAAATATCTTTTTTTTGAAGACAAAGAAAAATTGCAATGTTTACATCATGTAATTATAAAAGTTTATGGATTTTTATCAGCTTTTCAAATCTGCACATACTTTTTGGGGGGAGGGCACTCAAACTCCAACTTGGAAGTAATGGGATGAGCAGGCAGGGTCTTTGTTGAGAGTTTTATGCAAAAAAAGAGGTGGCCTTTCAGGGTCATTCGTAGAGAGATTCAAAGCTTTAGATATAACGGAGGAGAGCCAAATGCCAAAATTGAACATTATTTTTAAACACAAAAGTTTAAAATTGGATATTTTGAAACAAAAAAATGCTGCATTTTCGGCAATGGGGTCATTGGTTTTGAAAGGACTATGGAAATTTGTTCATAGAGTTTTAAAATGATAACTGTAATTGTGAGAGCAACCCAAAAAACAGGGATTCAGTGAGAGGTAGTTAAAAAAGGAGCAAGTGTGGCAGAACCTTCTCATCACTTGTTCATTGAATGTTCCCTCCCTGAATGTTAGAAGGTAATGATTATTTCTGATTTTGAATTTGTTTTTTACAAAACTCTCAAATCCAAAGTTGCACTTGAAGTTTTTGTTGTGTTGAAATTTGTTAGAACTTCGGCTATGTGAACTCCGTCAATAACTGTACAGGAAATGGTAAGGGTAATCAGAAAAAAAATACAATTTCTTTCAAAGAAGAAAAACTCAGCCAAAATAATACATGGATCTAAGTTATTTTAGATTAATTATCCCAAATCTTGCATTTGCTGGGAGGACATGGGAATGAGGCTAAGCACCATAAGTAATAAAACTTACAAAACAGAGATACGTTGGTCGGTTGGGTTAGTAACAATGTGTTGACTGCTTTATCCTTTAAATGTATAATCATCTTTTCAGGGTCAGGATTTATGACAACAGAAAATAAAGTGAGTTTACAAGGGCACACCAAGTATAAGAGGGTAAGGTTTATTTTTTTTTCTCAAATGTACAGATTTTAGACCCTCCAAATATTCATAATCCCATTTGTACTGAGGTTATAGCATGTTATATTTTCAAATGGTAGAAATTGTGACTTTGCGGTACAGTTAATGCCACTGTTCAAACTTTAATGTTAGGGTGATGTCTGTTATGGTTACAGAGTCACATCACATACGCTTATTTCTTAATTAAATAGATGTTATCACTATGAACCTTTAGAATGTTTCCCATTGCTATGCCTGGTTTGTTTCCAATTTTAATTTCCACTGAGCATTTTAACAAGTGTAACAGTCGGGGCCATTGCAGGATTATTTTTTTTTTGGGAGGTTTGCAACTTCAAAAAAGTGGACCTTTTTTGGTAAAAAAAAAAAAAAAAACCCCCTTAAAAATTTCCTTTTTTGGACCTTTTTGAACATTTCAGCACCAAAAGTGAACTTTATTGCAAAATTTCTTAAAGTTTGGATATTTTATCAAAAAATTCAGCAAAAAGTGACCTTTTGACGCGCACCCCCCACACCTCCTTGTGTACGGGCATGGTAACAATGCGGAACTTCTTGAGATATGCAATTGCATAAGGAATACATTTGGCAACTTTGAGCCAATCAGAATCATTTGACAAAAACAAAGCGCAAGCAAAGGGAAGGTTTGATTCATTGCACGTACGTAACCACCCAACAATATAAATTTCGGTTAGTTAGTTATATTAATTGACCTTCCCAAAACCCTCTGTATTACCTTTTCATGTAAAAAAGGTGAAACCAAATGTGACCCAAAATATTACAAATTTGAATTATAAAGGACTAACAAATATTATAGTATTCCTTATTGGAGATCAATTGCAAGACGTACCTTTAACACAAAAAAAAAAAGGGACCCCCCTCCCCTCCCTGTACTGCTGCAATATACTCCCGCATTCCATTGAAAAATATGGGCACCAATTTTTGCATAAAAAGGGATACAAGGTGGGAATAATACTATGGAACTATGTGTGTGTACATATGGTTACTCAACAGGCACTCAAAGGAATGTCAATGAAGAAGACAATCTTGATGGGACTGGAGAGCCTTAATTTTTGTTCTTGTTTGTATGTTTGTTATTGCAGCTGACACCTCCACTAAGACTGTAGGAAAGAAAGAGGGTCAGGCTATACTCAGCTTACATGTAGAACAATTACCTTCCATTCAGGATTCACATATAAGAATGAATACCCTGTAAGTACATTCTGTTTCTGTTTGTTTGTTGGTAATGGGCTGCCTGTTGGGCAAATCACACCAACTTTGTTAAAAACCATAGACCTTGCGATATTTATTATCTTTCCCTGGAGATAAGCAGCGCAAAAACAAGGTTGAAAAAAACCCATGTGCCACTTGCCAGATTTGAACTGGTGACTTCTGTAGTTACTAGCTAGCATGGCATGACCTTGTTGCTTGGGAGACTTCAGAATCACCAGGGGGCATAACAGGGGTCACGTTGCAGAGGGGGAAATTTCCAGGTTTTTTAGGCTGATTTTGGTGGAGGTGGTTTTGAGGCCGATTTTTGGTTGGGGGAAAATTCCTGGTTGAGGAGGCAACAAAGGGCTGAATATCAAAGATTTTCAGCATTTTTTCCCGGTCAAAGCTCTCTGGGGGAACATGCCTCCCGCCTGTTTCGCTACTGGCGAATAACCTAAAATTAAAGCAATATAATATTAGCACATTTTTTTGAAGGGTGCCCCCATTTTTCAAAATTTGGAGAATTTTTACACGGTTGCATTGGTAAGGCTGAGTAAAACTATCCTGTGAATGGTTAAGCTCGAAAAAGCTATTGTCACAAACGAAGGAAATTTTTGTACTAGAATAATTATTATGTGGATCCCCGAGAATAATTAAACGCTGCTGGAAAAGGCCTTCCAATGTGAAATAGACGGGAAGGAAGTGATTAATAGCACCATGTACGTGTCTACGCTCATCCATTAGTTGTTTGAATAGTTCTGGCAAGTAGTCAAGTTAGAGGTTATTTCTCGAAGTGGCCACTATTTCATCATGGAAGACATAAACGTAGCATTTCCAATCTTCTTGCCGTTAAGTCCAATATGGGATCCCAATTCTATTACAAATCGCTTATTTTGTACAAATTTTTTCGCATTCTCGTTCGCAGGTATAGTTTCCAGACAATTACCAACGTAACTGTGCAAAAATATCAAATTTTGAAAATTGGGGGCTCTTCAAAAAATTTTGCCAATATTGCTTTAAGCTCCAGTCAGGATCTAATTGACCCAATTGCCTACAAATTGTGAATTTTGGGAGGCATCCATCTCTATAATTGAAGATAATGGCAACGTGTTCCAGAATTAGGTTAACCATTGGTTTAGTGTTAGGGTTTTTGCTAGTGTTGAACAATAAATAAAACTAATTTTGAATGTCCAGTAAAACTTTAGGGAGCATATGGAACTCTTTTCGGACGAAATTAGTCTGTGACCTTGTAAGCTTACACACACATCTAAAATTCTAATTTGCCAGGGAAGAAAGTGAGCAGTCCACACAAGCTTCTGAAATAGAGAAATTTAAATTTGCTCCAATTCAGTCGAGAGCGAAGTGCAGGAAAAACTCAGAACTCCGAAACTCATACATAGCATGGTACCATTTGTAAAAGGTTAAAGACTATCTAAAATCATGGGCTAAGTGTTACTATATTACATGTTTTTTCTATTTTGGGAATATGTTGTGAATAACTCATTATGCCAATGTGATTAAATCAGGTGGTTGTATATGTTCATTATTATTTTCACCCTTGCAAGAAGAAGACATGGATTGTATTTTGGCTTGTTTAGATAGCGTTGGTGCATTTTATCCCCATTCATTGTCTGTATTAAGCAGGTCTTACACTTTGTTTTCCTTCTAGGGTTTTTATACAGGACAGACCAACAGGGGAGAGTTATGATGACGACAGCTGTCCAACCATTCTTTGTATAGCAGGGTAAGGGTCCTTTTTATTTATTTTTTTATTTAAAATTTCTTTATGAGGCCGGGTAGCCCCTTCAGTGACAGAAAGGGGCCCAACTGATTTCCAAGGAGGCCCTGCATATTTACACTTTGTACATTGTACAATGATTTTTTATTGCTTACTTTTCTTATAAATTGACGCTTGGGATGCTCATAGTATTTGACTCGTAAAGGCACATCAGGATTTGATAATCAGAAAATTGAAAAATCATCAAAATCAGATTTTTGCATGTCTGTGTAATGAGTATAGGTATCCTAACACATCCTACAAGTGATACGGCTGAAAGCAACTAATAAGGACCAAAATCAAATTTTTTTAGTATACTGTCCGTACGGACACTTACTACAACATGCAATTGAAAATAGTGGTTTGTATCTTCGAACACTGCGTTGTCTTCCTTTTCTGCCAAGTTTTCAGTTGCAAAAATAACTATCCTCATTTTTTTTTAAGCTATTCCTGCAATTTCAATATGTTTTTCTCTTTCGGGAGAATTCACGATAGTGCCTTTAAAATGGCATCATAAGCCTTTTTCTACTCAATCTTGATTTTCACTATTACGTGCCTCATAATCATAATGTAACACATTATTTGCGTATTTTAGGGTGATGAGAAACTGCCTGTTATAACCAATCGATCTGACAGAGAGACAGTTTTACACATGGAAAGGCTAAACCTCTCTATGTGCACAGAGTCATGCCTGATGGAAGGATTCAATAGATATTCATTTACAATCATTGGGGTGAGAATTGGAATAGTGATAAATAAAGAAGTTGGATCATAGGCAAAAAAACTAAACTTTGATTCTGGACCGTAGGTAGTCCAAAAACCTCACTGCGCTTTCCTCAGAAACGGATCTAATTGGTCGCAAATCATATTGACTGTCAAATAAAATTTATAAAACAAAAATATACATATTTTTACAATTACATTTTCTCTTCTTAGGATTTGCAAAAAAATGCAAATTTTTTCAGTAATCAAATAAAAAAACAAAATGCGGTAAAAGGACTCCAAAATCAAAATACACGCAGACCTATTGGAAACAAACTTTTTTGGCCTAATAGGTTTGGATCGTAAACAGCTTATCTCAGACAGAAAATGGATAATTCAAAGAGTTTCTTTACCTTTCTGGATGCTCCAAAACCTTAGACCTGCGTCTTTTAGAGGCTTTGTCCATGGGGATGTTGTAAGGGAGTTCAAATTAGAGAGAATAAAGGTAGATTTTGGGAACCAGTATCTATTTTATGACGAATTGAAACCAAGGGATACAATATTTTAAGTGAGGCGAGTTCGTCCCGCAAAATAATGGTGTCGCGGGTGGTTGCAATTCGTCGTACAGAGAATAAGTACAGGTTCCCAAATATACCTTTATTCTCATTCTTAAACAGCTTTATCCTTTAAGGTCATCTTTAATACCAATTTCGACGATACTTTACGGATTAAAATACAAAAGAGAGACTGCCACTGACCCAGGAAACAATCGAACATGTTGAACGCAACAATGAATCATACGCAACGAGGCAACGTTGGCAGGCAAGCGCGAACGTAGCAAAACGCGGTATGACGCAAGCGCTTCAACCTAAAAATAACGTCCAATACAAAGCGTGTACTACCGGGTTCAATTCGGGTTGATGCATTGTCGAATTGAACAGGGGCATCAGAATGAAATTGCTGCATTTTCACAGCTGTTAAGAATGTCTCGTATGTGAGTGCAACAAGGTCTAAAGGCAATAGCTGCCATTTGTCAGAAAATTCCCATAAAACATACTATTATCAAGTCTTTGGTCAGTGGATCTTGAAATGGTCTTTAGGCAACACAGTCGCTGAAGAAACCATTTCATTTGAGAACCACTGAATCAGGAAAAGATAATTGAGATATCCTAATAACATGGTAGCACAAAGATGTATCAAATGGCGGCTATTGTACATACAGTACATACGATTTGTTGTACTTGTTCAACGGTCTGTCTTTCATCCAGAATAAGGCAGCCGGGCAGTACTTGAAAATGATATCAGCACAGTTTGACTGAAGGGCTCTTGATGTTACGTGATAGTTATTTTCAGGCTATTGGTGCACATTGGATTTCTTCATTTTTTGTGCCTGCTAACATTATTTATGCAGTTTAAAGTTAAAACAGTATTTACAGCGTAAACATGATTTATTAAAGGAAATATATATGCTTTTATTGTAACATAGGCATACACCAAGCGAGACCAAGTTCCAGAAGCTGTTGAGAGCAAGAACCAGGAAGACAGATCCTGCTGAGTATCCAACTGACCAACCCTGACAACCACTCAAACCATTGCCATGAAATCCTTCCAAGGAGCTCAAAGACCAACACTGGTGACATGAGAAGCTTGGAAGATATATGTAGGAAATAGGTAATGTGTCAAAATGGCCTTGAAGAAAGTGCAGGGGAGATAAGGGAGCGCACCACATGACTCTCCCATAGGAACACACACATTTTTTACGAGTTCCGGTTACACTAGACAACTCCCTGCATTACTTGAGACATCGTGTTAAAAATAAAGCGCTTTTCTGAAGATTTTAGAAATTTGCTTGCATATCGGTGTGACCATCGACTTTTCACGCTATTTTCACATTAAAAAAACGCAATAGCTAAATTTACCACCCCGCTTCACTCATATCTGGAATGACCACCGTGCAAATCCGCGGCCGTATCTTGGGGTATGCGATCGAAACCTGACTTTTAGTTCTCAAGATTATGCAAGTGACTTCAATTTCTATCGTCCATGTGGGTATCGTGCGATTTTGTCGCTCCCGTTATTAAGAAATGACCGGTAGAATCTTGTCTAAGCCTTGCACTTTTTTAGCCAACTTGCGTTATTACATAAAACGTGGATGAATTAGTGGTGTCGCCCCCTTATAAAGGCAGTGAATGGTCACAGTTTTAATGTGAAATAATGTAGTAATTTCCTCTATGGTAGTGTGGACTTCATAACAGGAAGTTTTAAAAGCTGTCTCAGATTTCCCGTGAGGGCGCACTCAATTTTCAAACAAATCATGTTTTTTGATATACATAATGCCTAAACATATACTAATCATTGTGTCGAAATAACTAAGCTCAAATTGAAGTCCTTCATATAGAAAATCACAACTTTGTCATAAAATGCTGGATCCAGAGTTACAAACAGTATATCCTGTGTTTACTGGTATATTCGGGTATAATGTTTACTGCATGAAAACAGAAAATCCTCTTCATCTCTAACTTTAGAATTAAGCATTTTAGGTGATTATCTTTAGTTCTAGAGATTATTTTTAATTCCACACAAACAAAAATTATATTTCACTGCTTCTTTTGGGTTCAAAAGCTGTAGCTCAAAAGGCGCCGGCAGTAAACCAAGTCAACGATATAGGTACTACAATAGTGTGACATTTTTAATTCAGAACTGCAAATTTGCGATCTTGGTGACATCCTTTGATGTCATCTTGAATCAATAGATTGGTATCTGCTGTAGCCTACCACCAAGTGTAGGAAGAAAGTAGAGGTAACCTGTTGTGTGTAACGCAGTAGGGGATCAGAATCGGGAGTTGTGACCTCTTGATTGTATACACAAAATTATGTTGTATCTGATATAGAAAACAATAAAGGCATATGCACAAATCTAATGTATCTTCTAAATCTCATTTGCTTTCAACGATAATGCCAGCAATGACAGTTATTGTTTTTTATTTCTAGGAGTTATCTGGATACAGTGATAACAGTGACAAGCCTCAGCCCCAGATACCAGTAGAACCATTCAGATGGATCACACACTATGATACAAAGTAAGTCAACAAAGCTCATATTAGGAGTTTATTCCACACATATATCAGTATCAGGTCAGGTCAGGTCAGGTTTTCTTTAAGGGCCTGCTACTGGTATCCTGGTAACCAGTACCCACCGTCCCAGGGCCGAGTTGCGGCGGCTAAAAACCGCACCCTATGCGGGTTTCTATGGAAATCCAACGGTTAGAACTGGTGACCTAAAAAGAAGATCTACCTACAAGGCAATCAGTTCTTGAGAGCTATCGGCGGCACCAGCCCACATTGATGTTCAGGAGGAGCATCCGGTCAGTTATTTTCTTGCTCCAATAAATCCCTCACACAGCAGTATTTGCTGTGAAGTGAATCCGGCCAACCCCATTAGTGGGGAAACAGATTTAAACTTTTGTTTTACTACTTTACTACTGAATTCATGCAGTAAGTACAGTACTTAATAGGACAATGTTTTAAAAACTAGTATTACTCTGCTTTTTTTGTAGTACAGTTGGCATTGTTTAGCTTCAATATTCATATTTAAGATCATTTTGCTTGTTATGTCATTGGCCCAAAGAATGAATTTGGTAGGGCTTGCACAAATCATAGTCCTATAGAATACAGTGCTTTCATAATTCCTTGGATGTGACATACATGTGTATGAATTGCCCTACATGCCAATTCAATGGTGCGTCTTTGGTGGAGAGGCGGGCTACATAGCAACATGTCCAAAGGATTTTGACAAACATAACTGAGGGAGGAGCATTTTATCTGGATGAAACTGCTCTCCTTAAGTGATGCAGAATGTGACCAGAATGTCATGGCATATAGGTAAACCCTTGTAAATACAAATCCAAATTCAAACACTAATTTGTTAAAGGGCATTTCGTGTTCCACAGCCTTGTCCCCCGACTTACCTCAAACAAGTTGAGATGTTATATCATCTGAAACTGTTGGCTTATAGTATAGTGTGCCAAAATCATGCATATACTCTAGAAGAAATTAGGAATTTTATTTTCTCCATAAACGGACAGAAATACAACTCAGGGCCTAGGGGGCCAGCTACGATATAAAACATTTCCTCATAACATCAAAATACACCATCAGAATGAACTGAAATTTTGGAAATAACCTTTCTCAAGGATATCTTGTGAACCATAAACAAAAATGAAGGTTCTAGGATCAAAAATGTATCTTAATTAAGGCGGAGACCTGATTGACAGCCTTATTATTCCTCCCTTCCACCTCATCAAATCATAACCACACCATGAAACACATACTAGGGAGATTTAGTTGACAGCCAAAACGTGTACCTGAACATGCAATGAGGGAACTTCTATTGTTCAGATTTTTGAACTAGAAGAATTCATGTTTCACATACAAGTACACATATTGCAACTAAACATCCCTAATGTTTATGGGGGTTCATTGTGGTAGGCAGTCTTGCTTTTCAATACAGTGTATCCAAACCACTGGAGCAATTAGCTCAAACTTTGGAATTAGGTGTTTTTGTTGATAAAAACCTCCATTATGCAAGTAAAATATGATATGAAAGAGTTGACCCACTTACTTTAAAACTATTTGCTCTTTATACTTAGACACTATGACATGAATCCCAAAGGCAAGGCCCGAGCTGGTCCGCACGTTTGTCAAGTAAGGGATAGACTACCTGGGTTTTATAAGAGTACTTGCTGTAACATGCATTTGCCAGCCCAGACCACTAAAGCCCAACTACACAACCTACATCCATATGTAGCAAGGTGGGTATTTTTGGAATATTTTTTTGTGAAACTTTATTGTTTTGATGATTATACCCTCAAGTAGGGTGACAGTTAAGACTTAGTTTACAATTTTGACCCTGACAGTGAGAGTAAGTCTACACCAAGCTGGGACCAACTCATCCATTTTAGAGGGGTGTGGCATATGTAGTTTGAGAAAGATTCTATTTAAAATTTTCAATTTCACAAGATTGTCATTTAGAGGTCTAAAAAGTAACTTCTATGTATCTCAAAGACTGCCACATTTCAACAACAGAAGTGGCAAGAGTTTTATCAAAAGTACAGTTTTACCATTTCTGTATAATTTCTGAACCCTCTGAAAACTTACCTTTCTTACAGTAGACCTGATAAGATAATGCATAACCTTAGCACTCTAAGTAACCAATCAAAAATTAGGTTAGAGTGTGTGGCTTAGATCCCTTAGTCATAATCCAGTTTTTCCTGTCATGATTGGTCCAATGTGGATATAACCATCTTTGAAACCAATCACACTAGGTTATTAGAGGCCTATTTTAATTGGCAGGCATGTACTCAGAGGTAATGAGGTGAATAATTATTGGACACTTAAGTGGATGTGTAAGGTTGAACTTGAAATGTTTACAAACACTCAGATCTAATGACTAAGTCTATAGGTTCTTTTGTTCTTGGCATTATTATGTATGGTGTTTGTATTTATGCTACAATATCCTTTTATTGCTGCAGCAAATATTTACCTAAAAACTAAACCTATATCCGTAAATCACTTTGTCCTGCTTCTCTCTCTCACATGAGCATCAAGGCACGGATGGCCTACTAGGACGATCATACCCATGTCAAGAAACTGACCTTTAAAACCCCCACAGCCCCAAGAGTCCTTGGCAGTGAGTGTGTAACAACTAAAAGAAGGTGGTTTTGTCGAAAGGTGTGATTATGATGACTTACACTGCATAGCGCTCTGATCCGTTGGAGTTTGTGTTCCAAATCACCTTTATATAAGGTTTTAGGTGATAGAGAGGGAAAGATTCCTATGGTTGATATAGTGAAAATTGCAATAAATGCCCAAGGATGGAGGGAAATTGATTTGTTGTCCACTTTGAGGATCTTTTAAGATGTGGCCTAGAATTGCAAATGACTTAAAATAAATATGCAAGCACTACGATTTTGCAATATGTTTGCACCACTACTTTTGTATCTTTTTAGTGAATATCTGATTAAGGGTAACGAGTGATTTCACCCTTGCCAATTCCTAAAACACATTGTAGCATTAATCTACTACCTGCAAATTGTCCCCCTATTGTCTCTTTTCCTATCTGTTGGGGTTTGTACAGGGGGGCGATATTGAAGAGTGAGGTCCATACAACTTAGGATTTTTAAAATGACAGGAGGAAAATTTGGTTTGCGAATATGAATTTTTCTCATCAATTGCACTTGATCGGTTGTAGACCACCTACCGAAAATGGTTTTGAAGGTGTATTTGATAACCAGTAACACAAAGAAAACCCCAGACTTTGTTTTCAACTTGCCCACAATATTGTAAGGCGTCCCTATGAACACTGGCTTTATTTTCTGTCGTGCACACAGTAATCTAAATCATCACTTATTACATAAGAGGCGGCGTATTCACTTATTCACTTCAGGTGTGCTCTAATTGGTAAGCATTCCAAATATGCAAAACATCCTGGTTCAAAACCAAATTTGGGTTGCTTCTTAGAATTTCCTCATTTCCTCTTGAAATTCTTGGTAATAACTTTGGTATCTTGTATAAGATTGGGATAACATTTTTTTGAATTCCATTTTTTGGAGCTAGGTATGTATATTTTAAAAATTGGCTGGCATTTGCAACTTCACATGATGTTTCGCCAGTAGAGTGGTTTATTGCCAAACTGTTTTCCTGAATCAGGATCTAATGACCAACCACGATACGTATCAAATCTGTACTGAGCCAGGCACCTTTATCTTATCTGCATGGAGTACATAATGGGTACAGTACTATAGTTAAGCTGGGTTTCGTTCGCGAAAGCATCGTAAGACGGACGTAGCCCTAGAGCTACGTAGTTCCTATTAGGATTTTTTTTTTCGCGTTTCCTGAAACCTGGACGTAAGCCTACGTTGTGTCCTACGAGTCGACAGATTTAGATTAAAATATATGTGTGGTCCAGAGTACACGTCCCAAACATCATATTGTTGTGGGAAATGGTCATTTCATCCATGTGTTAGCAATCTATCACGACATAAGCATTTATATTTCCAAATGAAGGAAGAACCAGTTCGAGAGAAGCATATCAGATTATTATAGCAACCCCTTCCAGGACGAGGATACGTTGATTAAAACTTGATATACAAGGGTTATCAAAATAAACGTCACAAAACTTATTTCTAGAATATTGCGTTAGTTAATACACCAAAGTGACAGTACACCTTAAGTCAAGCACAGATGCCGTCCTTGCCAATGATGTCAATTTATTTACATATCAGTCCAGGTTTGGCGGAATAGCATTATACATTTGAATTGCGCAAATTAATCACTGTTGTATAAATGACGTAACAAAAACAGATTAACATTTGAAAGTTATACATCTACCATTTCTTGTGTAACATCTGTAGCATGTCACTAGCAATAAGCCTCTCAACTCTGTTCCTGCATCCCTTTCACACGATTGCAGTCTATCACACAACATAAGGAAAGAAAAGATTGCATGAAAGAAGGGAAGGGAAAAGAGGAAAAAGAAAGAATAAAAGAAAAGAAAGAAGAGGCCAGCTTTCAGAGTACGAATCACCTCCGATCTACCCTCACTTTGCTCAAGATTTCCCGATGATGGTGCTCACGTTTATTAATTACACGAATCCGACGGCGAAGACTCGAAAGGACACCCTCTACTTCGCCGCCATTACTGGGGGGCATAATGGCCACCAAACACACACGCCGCATATTGCCTTTTAGATGAACGAACGAAATACCAATTTACAACCTACCATTTTTGCAAATTTTTAACAATTTTCACCGTTTATTAATGGATTTAAGAAGGATGGAGTCAGGGACTGGCCTAACTGGAATTCCAGCAAGGTCTTCCTGTTGTTGTAAAAATTGAGAGGTTCATCGCGCCACTTTGCGTGACCGAGAAATGAACGCTAGGTTTAGAATACGTGTTAAAAATTGTAATACAGCCAGCCGCGATTCGGTTGTTGATGTTTTTAGAAAGGACGCTATGTTTGGTTGTTACTTGTACATGGAGTGATGTAAGTGTACGTGACATGGTGGAACTAAATTTACCATGTTTAAAATGGAATTTTAAAGTTAAAAAAAAAAAAAAAAAAGCAAACCTAAATGAAAAATAATAAAATAAATAAGTTCATTCCACTTCATTAGAACTTGGCAGATTCGGTGGTTTTTCCATTTGGGAACGGTACGGCTGCAGACATTCACATGCCTCATGTTCCATTGGAGATAATTTTACAACGCAGTTCGTTTCCATTTTTGTGTAACTTTTTTCGCTATTTGTGCAGCCCAAGAAATTTAATTTTTTTTTTCCTTATCCTCCCATGGGATGACAAATGGAGACACTGAAATAGTGTTGTTTTGCCTCAAAACTTATCAAAATTATGCGCTTCTTTGTGTTAACACGTAAACGTAACGCGGTGTATAACTAGAAATGCAAAAGATGCCCCCAGTCATGCGGATGGTGAGTGCGCCGCCACCGGCGTAGGGGCGAGAATAGTCACCTGGCGGATTCGTGTATACAAATCGTGTGGTTTTTCATGGACATATGCTTGTCCACTTACTAATCCTGTGTGTGAACTAGCTAAGCTCCAATCGATGTCCTTCATGTAGAAATCATAATTTTTGTTATACACAATTACCTATCATACTCTGTTATCACCCATAAATGTTTAGCCACACAAAACAAAAGTCTGGTTATCCCTCTCAACTTTGGTAGGAGGGGATTGATATTTAGTGCTATTTTCACTTTAGAGGACTATATTAAAATCCCCCACACAAAACATATTTCGAAAGCTCTGATCAGACCTTGAGGAGTGCACACAACTTTTTTCTTCACCTATTGACTCATTCCCAGTTCGGTTGAATTATTACAAATAGCATGTAATTTCTTCGCTATAATTGTTTGGCTTTGTTGTCCTATCTTCACTTGCTTGACAGACTTTCATTACTGCGGGCTGCAAGGCATTAGTTGCCTTAAGTTTACATCATCCCTTTTGTTTTTCGTTTATTGGATATGGGCTATATTCCATTTTTTTAAAATGTTTTTTTGGCTTTTAACCCACAATATGACAGAATTAAAAAATAGCACTCCTCTTTGGTTTTGAAGCATTTTTCCTTTTTGTGCAGTGGTAAGGTCTATCTATAGGCCACTTATCGAAAACCCGCACATGGCAATAGTACCAGATAAGCCCAACGTTAATATACTTCATTGAATTTTAACGCAGTTCTCATATACCCAGCCCGGAATTCTAAAATTGCGAGGGATAGTCCCGAGTACGTTCCAGATTTATAGGTCTATAGTTCCCCCAAACACACGTATTCTTCCTAAAAAAACCCGTTACTCGATTTTACTACACCTGCATTCAAAACACAACTCGGTACATAATTGCACCACGATTGCACCACTATTGACAAACCCCAAATAGAAAGACAATATAAGATCCTAAGTAGCGAAAAGGTGTTCCTACGCCTGCCTAACGTCCATTGTTCGCGAACGCGCACTTAATCCCCACTTTAAAAATCGTAAAAGGCGTTCAGCAAAGGTTACGTATATACTTAAGAATTCAAGTTTCGCGGCGAACCCGGGACACTATTTCCGAATGAATAGTACTAGCATGGGAGCCATTCAAGTATTGTGACTATTATATTGGGATGTTTATGAGACTGGTTGGAAATGCAGATCGTCAGAACCAAATATGTTCATATGGATATAAACACCAATCGCATTGTAACATCATGGGACGCAATTAATTTCCCATGAAAAAGAACAATGGGCCAACTGCACCCATTGGATTATAGTTTATTCATCAAGATCGGAGGGATGACAGAAGCGTGTTGTTTTGTAGAATACAATAGCCTATCGACTTCAAAGGATGGTCCCCTGTGTGGATGTATACTTTGAAGAGACCTAAACAGATAGAAATAATCTGGGTATTTGAATTACTTCAAACCCCCAACAATTTTGGAAAAAACATTTTGAACCACCACCCAAGCCAACCACCACCATCAGCTTGATCTTTATATTTTATCTGAGTAAATCAGTTGTTTTAAATTGCTAGTTGAGGTAATTTTAGGAAAGGAAAGGATCCCTTTGAGTTATGGTTATTAAAAAAATTCATTAGGAGATGGGGATAAAAAGGGTACCTACTGTAGAAGTGTATATTTGTGATAAAGATATCTGTCATGTAATTACAGCCTGAAATCAAAGTATTGATTAAACTTCCATTGACTAGTAGCAACATTACTCAATATATGATGGTTACAAAGAAATAAAAGTAGTTTCAAGCATGTTAATGACATGAGCATCGTACAGAAACATGCAATGTCTTAGTAACCATTATTTTTATCATGTCTGCAAAAATAAATTGTTGTTAAATGTGAAAAAAACAATCATACTATTGAAACACCTAATAAACAAGTTTATATTTTGTATATAGTAAAGGATAAATATTATATGCTATGACTTAATACTGTATCAATGAGGTTTTAGACTCTTTAATTTACACAAGAGGCCAAACAAGTTGGTCTAAAACATGTAAATAGAGAAAACCCAAAGAAAAATATTTAGTTGAAAAGCTATTGCATAATGACAAGGGTGACTCCCCCTCAATTTTTGGGCCTTACTTTTTTACCAATCGAAGCCACATTATGTACTATTTATGACATAAAAGCAGCCTAAAAATCTTGAAAATATGTGCTAACTAAATAATGTTTTTAAAAGCTTATGATCTGGGGGTCTTTTGCAGACCGTTTGGGGGAGCTCACTATATAAAAATCCAGGCCGTGTCTAACGTGTGCTTGTGGACAGCTGATGAACTTTTATTATGCAATTTGTAAAAAACTTTTCCCCAGCTCCTAGTTCTTGTATACCAATGAGAAATGGTTTAAGTTTTTCCAGACAGAACTCACAAGCACTTAATAGGCATGTTATTTGCTCAAATCATTTCAAAAACCTTGACTCAGTAGACAAGATAATGTGTTAATCCTGCAATTTTAGTGCGGTACAGGTGAAACGTGCAATCTCATTGAGTTTATCTTAATTTTATATTGGTGCCCCATTTTTTATGATTTTTAAAATGTCTTACAATCGTTTTGTTGAAAATGATACGGTTCAAGGGGACTCCCGAAATGAAATGGTTCATTGAAATTTACTGGTTGGGCTTAAAAGCGTGTTAGAAAAAAAAGTTCTAGTTGTGGTCCAGTGATATGTAGATGCAAAATCTGCTAGAAATGCAGTTTATGCCAGTTTATTTTTTTTTACATGGCAGTTGAAACTGAAATCTATATAGATGAGGTGAATGTGACGTCAACTCCGGGCAACGAACAAAGCATTGCCCCGGCAGTATGCGTGAGCACTTGCAGGGGCTTGTGCTTTTAAATTCGCGCTTAATCAGGAGTGATAAGGCCTATTGAATGCTGTAATGTGGCAATATTCGCACCTCTAAACATGTCAGTAGACCATGGTGATAACTGGTGTTAGTAAACTTGATGTGTCACCTCATCTATACCTGGGTTTGTTTGGGAGATGAGTAATCTTCATGACATCCCATGCTGTCTTGTACTAGTAACAGTCATCTCAAACTATTTCAGGATTGGTTTTTACTTAAATTGTAAACTTGTGTATGATAATATATTTTTTCAAAAATCAATTCATTATTATTGTGTAAAAAGCTAAGTGCTTGAAAAATTATATAAAACCATGAACTGTGTTTTGTAGTTTATCATAGTGAATTGTCATCAGTCATCATATTTCAGTTTGCCTGCATGTAGTAGTTATTGCCAAGAGGGTCTGCCAAGGGATAGCATTGGTGATGTGGTTTAGGATCTCTTTGATACACAGGGGTCCTGCTTGGGATGGTGTTGTATTCATGGAGTATCAGCCAATATGTAAGAAACACACAAAGTTACAAGAGAAATGACATTGTATTTGTAAAATTCATGAAGGCAAAAAAGGGAATATTCATTTTATCAATTCATAATCAAATTGATATAACCTTTGAATCCCCATGTTCCATTTCAGTTTTAATTGTCAAGTGAAAGTTAATTGTTCCATATCGGTTTCTTTAAGTTCAATTGAAATAACCATGATTTTATCCAGTGCAATACACAGAGGTATACAGATCTTTATATTATTGATAGTGGACGGTAAAGAACTTTTGTCTGCTCCATTGTATTGCTCATGCCAATTCCTTCTTTATCATGTATAGTAACAAAAGAGAAAGAAAAGGGGGCGTATTAGTTTTAGCGAAATGCAAAATATATGCGGCATACTACACCCAATAGTTTAGGTGAATTTTACTCCGTTTATGTAACTTGTTGCAAACGGAATAAGATAAGCCGTAAAACCAATGGGTTGTAATGGGCGGTTCACTGTTTGCTAAATAATAGCTGAAACACGGGAAAACAAGACGGTTATTCTTTAACACTGAGGATAGTTTACGCAATGTCATGGTTCCTAGTTGTGTGACATATTACATCTAGTCAGGTCTACAAATGTGGACATGTAATGCAGTATGAAATACCACACAGCTTGGTCAAGTTTACAGGTGAATAGTAACAACAAATAGACTGCGTTTAAAAGCCTGGGTAATTTGTTGGGTAGAACTATACCAGACTTTAAAAGAAGAAGTAAGCTATAAATATGTGGGTAATTAATATTATGCATTTTTAGACTTCAACCACAACAACATAAATGACAGTCAGTGAAAATTTCACTGACAATCCAGGATGGAAACCTGGGACCTTCGGTTACTAGTCGATGCTCAGTAGATCAATTGGTAGATCTATCGGACTAGTAACCGAAGTCCCAAGTTTTCAAATCTGGATGGTCAGTGATTTTCATTGAACTCATTTATGTGCTGTGGTTTGGCAAGTCTAAAAAAATCCTTATAAACCATAACTTAGTATGATGTTTAATACCTAGCTTCTTACTTGAAATAAAAGTGTTATTAAAGTCAATCGAGCGATTTGAGGCACCCAAATATTGTGTATGTAGTAAAATTTATATAGATTAGACATTATCATAGATTTCGTACCTTGTATTGGCTCCAGAAATGTTTTAAAATATAGAAAAAAGGTTTGATTTTGATTGCTTGATCTTTCAATATAAAACATAGGTGAATTTCGTAATTTGCTCCTATACAAAATTTGATAATTTAACCATTTTGTTACCAAAGAAAAGAAGAAACATTCCTCAGTCTTCATCTTTCAAATGGGGATTGTTTTGCGGAAAGCAAGCTATACATTCAGGGCAAAAAACGGTACTTTCGATTTTTTTAGGATCACCTGTATTGTGAAATCTCTTGTGGCCACCTTTATATAAAGATGAGAATAAAGGTATTGTTTTGTCTCTACCGCAACCTACATATAACAAGGGCAACAGCACCATCTGGTTGTTTAGAACAATACCCAACTGCACTTCATGTCTTAATGCTGTGGCCTGTGTGAAAAGATATGCACAGAGGATAAACCAATACCTTAATTTTAAATTATACGTGTAGAGCACTAACTGAAGAGTATTAGAGCATCAGCCCAAAGGTTTTGGTTTTTTGTAGACGAACGAGATACATATCTGAACACCTGGAGAAAATCAGAGAGAAAATTATAAATTTCAAAATAGGAAAGTCTGACGGGGACCCGTTGTTGCGTGGAGCCCCAGGAGAGGGGTAATTTAAAGTTACTATGGGGGAGGGGTCAAATGTTTGAATGTCTCTAATCAATAAATATAGCTCCAAATTATTCCTTAGGTAAGCAGGAGTAAAAAAGTCAATTGGGTTCACACGCGGGGGGTGGGCTTTTTTTTTCCCTTTTTTTTCCAAAGTTATTTGGGAAACTAGGCTAAAGGTCATTTTGTTATTCAGAAAGGTCACCGTTGGGCATACCCAGATTTGTTTGTAAAAATATTTTAAAATGTTTACTGATACTGAATCCAAATATGAAATGCTTTTGCCCTTTCGGGCATCTCCTTGTGTTATCATGGGAAGGGGACAAAATTCCCTGTAGGACTCTTATGGGGACGGTGACATATACCCCTTCCCTATGAAAGGGAACCAACCCTTGCAAAATTGAAAAAGCAATTTGGATCTCATGTATTATTAAAGATGTTTGTAAAATATTTTTACAAAGAAATCTTGGTATTACAATTGTGGACCTTTCTTGAATAACAAATGACCTTTAAGCCTATTTTCCCAAATATCTGAGAAAGGAAGCAACACACACATGTGACCAATTGACTTTTTTACTCCTGGTAACCTAAGGAATTAATTTGAGCATATTTCATTAGATTTAGAGCAGTTCAAATTTGAACCCCCATAGTAACTTTACCCTCTCATGGGGCTACACGAAACAACGGGTCCCCGGCAGACAGGCCTTTCCTATTTACAAAATTTATATTTTCTCTGAATTTTCCGTGTTCAGATATTGGTATCTAGTTCGTCTAACCAAAACCTTCTGGGCTGACGTGTTATATGGTTAGAAATTGTGAGACTAATGGTAAACACAATTCTTTGTAACCCAAAATATACTTTTTTCTAATAAAAGTCTTACACATTGCAAAGACAACCTCTTGGTCAAAACAAGATATTTACACTCAAATGTTTTTGTTGTTCTTTTGCATGGCTTACTAAAATCCGGGTTGGGGTGTTTGGTGAATGAAAACATGGAATAGTGTTAAGTCACAAAAGCATTAATTTATCAACCTGAAATAAGTCCATGCCACTAATCCATAGCCACACCATCATGAGTATCACAAATTGATAACTCAGGATGGGGGCGGCCATTGTGAATTTTGA
>JAMKCH010035552.1:0-18030 GCA_023653785.1 Ophioderma brevispina
TGTGGAATTCAGGATTTGATTATAATTGTAGTCATGGTCTTTGTAATAAACTGACCATGTGGAAGTATGATTGTGAAGACGAAGCTTGAAAATACATCAAAGCTAAAGATAGGGAAGGTGAAACAGTTTGAAGCTTATTCTTAACTATGCAATGGCAAGTCTGGATGATTGAAACATAGTGAAGCGTTGAACTAGGTAATTCAGTATGGTGAAACGGTTGGTTGACGCTTCAGATATGCCAAAATTGAACCAAAGTGGAGCGTCACTTTGGTAATAAATCAAAGGGTGAAGGCCTGGACTAACAAAATTTGCAGATATAGTGATACCTTGACTTTGTTTTTTGTAAAGCACAGTGAAGTAGTGTGACATCTTGACGTGATAATAATTGGCCCATGTGAAGAAAGGTGATGAATGATGTGAGGAGGGTGGGTACACGCTTCAAATTGACGCCTGCATAAAACTTCTATGTTATGTAAAAATTTATCAAATTGCCATCAATGAACTGAAAAACGCCCTGCCAAAATTATTCCTAACTTTTATTAGCGCAAATACTGTGATTTTTCTGTGGAAAAGTACACTTTTGCCACTCGCGAACTTTGTGACGTCATTGTGACGCTATACTAGTATGTTGGTACTTTCGTTATAAGCTTTAGGTAATAATTCCTATCCTGGGGTTATTTTAGCGAAAACAAATGCGTAAGGTCGCACCTTCACTGGTGTTTTTGTTAGGGTTTTATGCCGTAAAGTCGAAGGGTAAGGAAAAGGGAAAATTTAAAAAAGCAAAAAATATTTTTAAATTTGGTCATTTTTTATAATATTATGCACATTATAGCTCTAAGAGTCTAGGTTTTTGTAAGAACTAGTCCATTGTCATCATTTAGTGATGGAAAACCGCTATGAAAATGGACATTCTACCTGTTTTTGGCGCAAAAAATGGATTTTCGAAAATGTTCCGTGGAAAAAAAATGCTTAATTTTGCCGGCTCGCGGGACTTTTGGACGTCTTGTGACCCGCACTAGGCAGTGGGACTTATTTGTACTTATTTTGGTATCAATGGAAGAAAAGAAGATGATCATCGCTATCTTCACTGGGTATCAAAATCATAAGCATGGGTGCATTTATAACGATTCTCGAGGGGGTTACCACCCTGTGGCCTGCCTTTCAAAAACTCATAGTCAATTGAAAATCAATTTTAAGAAAAATGGCATTTTTAATTGGGGATAGGGATTTTACATAGGGCTCAATGTAACAAAGGGTAGGTTTGGCTATTACTCATTATGAAGTGGGATAAGGTTCAAATATGCTTGGAAATTAAAGTGGCAAGGTCAAGCTTAACATATTAAGGTTAAAAACAAATATTTCGAAATTTTTTTACCCCAAAAGGTCAATCTTGATAGTCATCATTTTTCGTTCATATGATCTACCTAAAAATATATTTGGAAAAATATAAACATTCATATCTTGCCTAAATCCATCCTAATGCATATAAATAAGTTACAAAGATGGGTTAAAATGTGTTGCAGAGTCTGTTTGTCAGAGAAAATAGGTACTTTTTTCATGCCCAAACAACAAGGTGTAAAATCAGGCATTGAGAAAATCGCCGTTAAAGTTTTTTTTTGTCATACGGTCCATGGGGAGGAAATATATTTAAAACTGATATCAAATGAAACTAAATAATATTTGCGAATGAGGTGAAGATAAAAACAATATATTATCTGGGCTACCCGAATATGCAAGAAATAAAAATATTGAAAATTTACATATTTTTCTCCAAAAAATTTGAGACGTCATCAAAATGACGTCATCGGGGGGGCTATGATCCAATTTTTTTAAAGGTACATCATTTTTTGGTGTACTAGACCATAGAGAATACAACCCGGTCAAGTGGAGATTCCTGGGGGGGATGCACGGTAGGGAGACAGCTCACGGGGTCTCGGGTTGTCCTATGATAAGAGTTTTAAAGTGTTTTTTATTTTTCTCACAAAATTTGTCAAACGAACAAACATTTTAAAAACACAAAAACAACAGACACGTTAGAGAATTAGAATTGATATTTTGGTTAAAAGCTATTCCTAACACGTTTAACCGCCACAGGGCCTTCCCTCTTGGCGTAAAAAAAGAATTTTATTCCAAAAATCACGGACCATTTTAAAAAATAAAGTTAAAGTAAAAAACCTAAGAACTTAACTAATCCCTTGCATTTTGCAACGATGTGCAGTGAGTGAACGGTTGTCTGTAGCTGGAATGAAGCAATTTTACACCAATTGAATGAGGGTAAACCCTTGTGTTCTAGGGCTTTTTCTGGGGTAGCACACTGCCAATCCTCCCTATTTAAAGGCACTATCAATTGATATTCTAAATCAGAAAATGAAAAAAATTATTTATAAAATCATCTTTTCAGATAGGAATTCAATGTGGGTTTGCTATCTACATCGATGCAATATCATTGTGTATGTCAGATGCTTGCTAACTCTAACATTTATAACGCTTGTGCTGCTATTTCATGTGTTTTCATGGTACGAAATGTGTATTCAACAAAGTATTCAATGTGTGTTTATTGCTGCCACATTAGAGAGGCCTAACAGCATCGATGTTGTGTTGTGTTTGCTACCTTATAGTAGATAGTAAATAGAGGTCCTGTGTGTTTACTATTTAGCACTAGATTGCAACACTATGGTTACAGTAAGTGATACTATCCTACAACAAACAGTTCATGGCTTATAGTCTGTCATGTTGTTGCATTGCTACTAAGGTGAAACAAATCTCTCAAGTGTCAAAAGATTGCTATTCTGCAGAGTGAGTAGGACAGTTCACAGCATTATAGTATGTCACATGTGCTTGGCATTGCTACTAGATTCAAACAAATCCTGGTATGTCAACTGATGTGCTGCTCTACAGGTCGACCAGTTCCTGGCATATCGTATGTCATGTGTGCTTGGCATTGCTCTAGATGCAACCCAACTCTCTAGAATGTCACCTGATTGCCTTACGTAGACAGTCATGGCCATATAGTATGGTCATGCTGTGCTTGGCATTGCTACATGGATTCAAACAATCTCTGGAATTGTCACATGATTGCTATATACAGTAGGACAGTTCACAGCATATAGTATGTAATGTGTGTGCCTGGTGGAAACAATCTCTGGTAGGCAAAATTATTTTATCTATCTAACAGTAGGCAGTCATAACAGAGTAGTTGATGAGGAAACAAAATCTCTGGTTTATGTCAAATGATTGTCATCTACAGTAGCCGTTCAGTGGATATAGTCTGTCATATGTGCTGGACATTGCTACTTGATGAATTCATAATCTTATGGTATGTCAAATGATTGACCTACCTACTGCTAGGACAAGGTCATAGCATGTAGGTAGTCATGTGTGCTTGCGCATTTGCTTACTAGATGGAAACAAGATGATCAGAGCTATTCACTGGTATCAAAATCATAAGCATCGGGTGCTTATAAGGAATTCTCGAGGGGGGATAACCACCCTGTGTCCTGCATTTCTAAAACTCATAGTCAATTGAAATCACAATTTTAAGAAAAATGGCATTTTAATTGGGGATTTTAAATAGGGCTCAATGTAAAAACTGGATCAGGTTTGGCTTATACTCAGGTCTATGGAGAGTGGGATTTAAAGGTTCAAATAGGCCTTTGAAATAAAGATGGAAGGTCAGATAACATATTAAGGGTAAAAAACAAATATTTAGAATTTTTTTTACCCCCAAAGGTCAATCTGATGACCGTCATCATTTTTGTTCATATGATCTACTAAAAAGATATTTTGGAAATAAAAATTATAGTCTTGCTAAATACATCCTAATGCATATAAAATAAGTTAAAAAAGATGGGTTAAATGGTGCAGGTAGTTGTCAGAGAAAAATTGCCTACTTTTTCATGCCCAAAAAAAAGTTAAAATCGGAATTGAGAAAATCGCCGTTAAAGTTTTTGTTTTGTACATAAGTCAATGGAAAATTTATATTTAAAACTGATATAAAAATGAAACCTAAATATATTGCGAATGAGGTGAAGATAACTAACAAATATATTATCTGGGGCTATCGGAATTATGCAAGAATAAATAAGTGAAAAATTTACATATTTTTCTCCAAAATGTGATGACGTCATCAAAATGACGTCATCGGGGTTATGCATCCCAATTTTTTAAAATGGATAAATCATTTTTCTGGTTTAATAGACCATATAGAATACACCCATGGCTAAGGCGGAGGATCATGGGGGATGCACGGTAACGGGAGACAGCTACGGGGTATAAGGTGTCCTATGAAAGAGTTTTGTAAGTGTTTTTATTTTCTCAAAAATTTTTTAAAAAAAATTTCTTAACAACCAAAAACAACAACTTAAACTTAGAGAATTTAGATATTTTGGTAAAAGCTATTTCCTAAAGGTTTAAAAGCACAGGGCCTCCCTATTGGTAAAAATAATTATTATTCCAAAATCAAGGAAATTTTTAAAAAATAAAAGTAAAACATAAGAAAGTTTAAATTATTCACTTGAAATTTTGAAAAGATGTGCAGTGCAGTGAGGTTATTCTTTATATGAAGCAATTTTAAACATTGAATGCGTAAACCTGATTTATAGTGATTTTTTCTGGGTAGCACAATGACAATAATCCTAATTTAAAAGGGCACTATCACTGATCTCTAATCAGAAAAAATGCAAAAAATTAAAATCAGATTTTTTTTGTATGTGAATTCAACTTTGTTTTGGCTATCTACACTGTAGATAGCAAATATCATGGTGTATGTCTGCTTGCTTGCTAACTCTACCTATAACGCTTGTTGCTTGCTTTAGGTGTTTCATTGGTACGAAATGTGTATTCAAAAGTATCTAAGTGTGTTTATTGCTGCCCACATTAGAGAGCACGCATAGTATTGTTGTGTGTGTTTGCTACCTTAGTAGATAGTAAATAGCAGGTATGTGTGTGACTATTTAGCACTAGATTGAAACAATCTGTGTGTACAGTAAGTTGATTACTATCTCCAAAACAGTTCATGGCTTATGTATGTCATGTGTGTTGTCATGGCGTACTACGCTTGAAACAAATCTCTGGGATGTCAAAAGATGGCTATCTGCCAGTAGGACAGTTCAACGCATATAGTATGTCCATGTTGTTGGCATTGATAATAGATGCAAACAAATCTCTGGTATGTCAAATGATTGCTATCTACATCGACAGTTCAGGATTATTAGTATGTATGTTGTCTGGCAATTCTACTAGATGGCAAAACAAATCTCTAGAATGTCAAGATTGCCTATCTACAGTAGACGTCATGGCATATAGTATGTCATGTGTGCTTGGCATTGCTACTAGATTCAAACAAATCTCTGGAATGTCAAATGATTGCTATCTACAGTAGACAGTTCACAGCATATAGTATGTCACATGTGCTTGGCATGGTTGAAACAAATTTGGTATGGCAAATTATTGTATCATAACAGTAGGCAGTCAAACAGAGTAGTTGAAACAAATCTCTGGTATGTGTCAATGATTGTCACGTCTACAGTAGACAGTTCATGGCATATAGTAGTCATATGTGCTGACATTGACTACTTGATTGAATCAAATCTCTGGTATGTCAAATGATTGCTACCTACTGTAGACAGCTTAATCGCATGAGTATGTCATGTGTGCTTGCATTGTACTAGATGAAACAAATCTCTGGTATGGCAAATATTGTTTCTATCTACAGTAGGCAGCATAACCAGAAGTCTAGTTGGAACAAATCTCTGGTATGTCAAATGATTGCTCATCTACAGTTGACCGTTATGGCAATAGTATGTCATATGTGCTGACATTGCTATGATTGAAATCAATCTTGGGTAGTCAAGGATTGCTATCTTACTGTAGACAGGTAATAGCATGATCGTAGTAAGTTGTGCTTGGCATTGTACGTAGATGGAAAACAATTCTGTATGTCAACGATTGCTGGTACAGTAGGACAGTTCATGGCATTTATACGTGCATGTGTGCTTGCCTTGCTACAGATGGAAACAAAATCTTGCGTATGGCAAATAGTGTTTCTCTATCTCAGTAGGCAGCGATAACAGGAGTAGTTGAAACAAAATTCGGGATGTCAAAATGTTTGCTATCTACAGTAGACAGTTCATACCATTGTAGATGTCATGTGTGCTTGCCTTGCTACTACGAACTAGGTGAATCATATCTCTGGTATGTCAAAGATTGCTGTATACAGGTCATGCATATAGGATGTCAGTGTGCTGCCATGCTACTAGATTGACACAAATCTCTGGTCTGGAAATGCTTGCTATATACAGTCGACAGTTCATGGCATTTAGTATGTCAATGTGTGCTTGGCAATTGCTACTAGATGAAACAAATCTATGTATGTTAATTGATATATCTACAGTAGACAGTTCATGGCATTTAGTATGTCATGTGTGCTTGTCATTGCTACTAGATGAAACAAATCTCTGATATGTCAAAGATCTTGCTATCTAAAGCAGACCAGTTAATAGCATATGATGTCATGGGGTTTGGCATTGCTACTAGATTGAAACAAATCTCTGGTTATGTCAAGTGAGTGCATCTAAAGTAGGCACAGTTCATAGCATTTATAGTATGTCCTGGTGTTGTCAGTGCTACGAAGTTAAACCAAAATCTCTGGGATGTTTCAAATGATGCATTACAGTAGGACAGTTCATAGAATTTAGTATGTCATGTGTGCTGGCAGTGCTTACACGTTGTGGAAACAAATCTCTGTTTTATCAAATTATTGAAATTCACGTAGGACAGTTCATAGCATAGCGTATGACAGTTATGGTGGTGTTAGTCATTGTTACTAGATAAAACAAAAAATCTAGCATCAAATTCAATTGTGTAGGTGCTATCTACAGTAGACAGTTAATAGCATGTAGTAGGCAGACAGTGTGCATTTTTCATTTGATATAGAGGGAAAATAAAATAACTAGCATTCAATGTGTGTGTTGAGAAATGAGTTCATAAAGCACAAGATTGAATGGCCGGAGTCATATGACTTTGAGTCAAGTCACACGGACTGAGCCTGAGTCAAGTCATTGTACGTTGTGACTTAAGTCCTTCACATTCATGTCTTGACTTGACTCCAAGTCAAGTCAGCAATGCAAGTTGTTACAATAATGCGGATGCCTATTTAAAAGGTTACCTTCTTTAAACAGAGATGCAATGGGGGCTTTGAAAACAAAGCTGGTTGTGAACCAGGGAGTCTTGGGGGGGCCCCCTCTATTGCACTGATCCCTTACAATGTTACTTTGACAAAAAATCTGCCCCCTGCTTGTCCTTCAAACCTAAATTCAAAAGGTTCGTCCTTCTCTCCCAAACCACTGTATTTGATACCAAATTGGCCTTCAACAATTTGACCCCTACATGACCTTTACCCTACCCCCAATGTCCCCCTTCCCTGCCATGCAATGATCTATTGTACCAAGTTTTGTGTGAATGACGAGATACTTTTCAATATAAATCTTTACCCAATTGTGCCAAAACTTTTCAACAACAAAACAGAACATGTAATTTACCCACACCCAATTCCAAAAATTTACCCAAAATGCCTGGAATAATATCCAAAACCACGTACACAAATACCACATACAAATATAGAGCAATGTGATTTCCTAATATTGCTTGATCAAGATTCAGGGACCAAGTCCCAAAATCTTATAATATGACGGGTTGCGGATCTGCCTAGGCACCAAAGGAGCTAATGAAGTGCCTCTCAGTGGAAGCAATGGAATCTTTGCGGGATTTTTTCCCCCAAATGATATTAGCTCGTACATTTGGCTTAAACATGATCCCCCTCCCCACACAAGTTTTTACCAATAAAAAAAGACTTATTTTGGTTCAAAATTGTACAAATTGGAATTGGAATGATAAAAATTGGAATTCACTTCTCGGTGGGGGGTGTGGGGGGGGGGGGGGGGGGGCGGGGTGGGTGGGGGGGGGGGGGGGGGGGGGGGAGGGGGGGGGGGTGTGGGGGGGGGTGGGGGGGGGGGGGGGGGGGGGGGGGTGGGGGTGGGGGGAAAATGCACATTATGTCTGCTAACATCAGTAAAAAACTGGTGCTAAATGAATACTGTGTTTTATTTCATTAGATACATATTTCTGCTTTACAATGCCACCTGTGTTGTTTCTCCGTTGACAGGCTCATTAAATGGCATACCATATTTTTGTTATCATCAGTAAACAACATCTGCTATGTCTATTTGTTATGTCAGTAACCCATACCCAGAGGGCCAGGGGTATTCCCCCAGCTCGGATATATTTTAGCATGTTTGGTTGTCGGCAATAGTAGTTATGTTGCCAAAATATATTCAGACATAACAAAATTGCTGGACAGAGTGGAAGCCAAATGAGTCAGTAAACATATTTCAGAACCCTTAAACCATGAGTGTTTATAAAGCCAACCAGTTTTGTTTGTGGTAGGATGTTCAACTCCATTGTGGTATGATCTCAATTGATGAGCCATATGAGAAGTGTCTTGAGCAAGCACAGCAAAGGAAGAAAAAATGCAATTTTCCACCCCTTCACAAATGCAAAAACAAAAGATGTCAAATTACATCATTTCAATCAAAGCAAGATATGTCTTTTAGAAACATCTATGACGGCATCGACATGCTCATGAGCTTATAGTTATTGCACACAGTTTACACATTCAGCTACCTTGCTAAAAGTGTCGGTCGTCGTGTCGTCCTCATCAATGACATATTTGGCTTATCTGGTCAAGATTCACTTTAAACCATTTACACATTTATCATCTCAACTACATGCTGCTCCGGGAAAAATGCCCAAACCTGATTTTTAAATGAATTGTATTGCATCTTGTTGACAAGAAATCCCTAGAATTTAATTATGCTCTAAACTCCCTATTCTGACACCATTCAGACTTTTTGTGATGAAACACTGAATGTAATTTTTAATTCACTTATTGTAAGTGTAATATACTTATGACACTTAGGTTTGAATGACGTTTAGAAGCCAATAAAAAAACTGGAACAGTTTTGAGTGCATTTACCAACACTATATTGCGTGTAATTTTAGAAATAAAAAACATGCCTCAAAATAATGATTGAGTGTTTCATTACACTAGTATAATAACTTCCCAAATGAATGAGAAGCCATCTAAATAAAAACAAAAAAAAAACCACGGACCTGAGAAGTAGACTTCTTACTCATTGGAATATGTTTCACGCTGATGCAAATATGGTACAGGAAAATGCACAATTTTTTAGTTCTTTGAAAAAATAATCTAGAGAGCTAGGAATCATTGATTTATAGGGGTCTCAGAGTTAAAAGAAAACTATAAACCAAAGGCACTAATTAAAGAAAAAAAAAACATTCCCAATAATTACAATCAATCAAATTCAAGCAAATGAACTCCAATGTTGCACATTATAACATAATTAGTCTTGCATCAGTAAAGGCAAGCGATTGAAGGAAGTTCATCGCTAATGCTAACTTGCAGTACAGCTCTTGATACCGTGTAAGAATCTACCTCCTAGCTTGACATCATATGACAATTTTTCACCCTGAAGGTATAATAGCTCATTGGTATCCATAGCAACCAGCACAACAAACAACCACGCCATGTGTACTCTATCTATTCATTCATGCATTCCATCCATCCATTAGTGGTATTTTTGCTCATCACAAACCTATCAGAGTAACCTTCAGGTTTCAGTTTATTTGGCATTTATAACAATTTCATATTTATATAATGCCGTCGTTGAAAAAGAGTGGCCGTTCAGTCTTTAGGTCACGTGGGGCAACAGTTTGAACCCCATTTCTAATTATCGAGCAATCAAAATTTGTTTATATAGTATCAAAACATCCTTGTCACTTGATGATATTTTTTAGAAAAATAAAAAAACATATGATCCGCTTATCAGTGACAAGCACGTGCAATGACCTGCAGAACATTTTGGGATTCATACAACACAACTGTTTCCTGCAGAAAATGCACTCTGAAAATCAAATTTATGATACGTGGATTTTGAGCATTCATGCCATCCATGTGATAGAACATCCACCCAATCCAGTGCCACGAACTATTTTATGCATATACTAACACACACTTCAAAATTTGCTTCATCGTAGTTATTAATGAAGAGTTGCTGTGGCTTGAACCTTCAAGACTCTTAAAAATGGTTGGGGACCCTGCATGTTCCTGAATGCCACAACACTGAGTGAAGCACAATTATATAGCGCTGTCTACTCATCAAGTCACTTGCCGGTGCTTAGCCTAATTTATTGGCCCTCGTTTTGCCGTGTCATTTCACTACGCACAACACTGCCCAACTAAAAATCTTTGTCTATTTGGAGGTAAAAAACAAACTCGATACAGGCTTTTCGGTGGCCTCTAAGGACATTCATAATTGTTTCTAGCTAACTGTAAAGGATAGGCATTCCAGAAGGATATGTTATTTCCTAACTATTTATACCAGTTACCATGCAGTTATCATGGCATTATTTAATGGTAATAGCATAGAAATAAATGGTTTGTGGGCTCATAATGTATCCTCCTGCTGGAAAAATTCACCTTATTTGAAGTTGTTCCAATCTTCATTATTCACTATTTAGTAACACTGCATCACCCTTTATTTCTTAAAGGTGTTGGTTCCAATTTATGTCTATATTGTTCTCGACTTGATATGAGAGCCTGGCCTTGAACATACACCCCATCAAGAAACGTGGGAAACAAATTACGGTTTTGATGGTAGAAGCAATAATGCATAGCACCGTGAGCATTCATATACGAAATCAAAAAATTGATTTAAATGAACAAAGTATTTTTTTTTTGTGTAAGCTTGTGAATGAAATAGGGGCTAAAAAAGTTCAGGACGGACAATGAGAAAAAATAGTGCCTTATTTATCAGATATCAAAATCGTTTACTGTGGAGAGGAGAGCGTGCTGCCCTAGCTAGCGGTATAGGGTGCTTGCCTCTGGAGCAAATTTACCATCAAAAATTCCGGGTTCGAAATCACGGTGGGGGTCGGGCCTTGCTGGGATTATAGGGTACTATCAATTCTGGATGGATTTGATCTGTATATCAGGATTGATTAAATACAGATACCGCTTCTCCTCCATGGTTCCTTGGAATTGGGCCCAATGGCTCATGAAAGCATCCCGTCCTGCGGAGGGGCAGGGGACGTTAGCCGTCGGTCCCGTGTACAGAGAGCCACAACGTACATGTACATCGCATGTCAGTGTCGAATAAGAGAGTATAAGAGTAGGGTGTAAACCCGACTGTTCCCAATCCGCCCCAGCTCAAATAGGGGCCATGTTAGGAGTCCGTATCATGGATACACGCGGCCCCGGATCAGCACACTAGCATAACCAAAATCATGACACCACCACAAAGCCATTACAATGACTGTGGATACGAGCAAACAAACAAAAATCGATACGAATCCGTGTAAATTGGGGGGGGGTCCCACAGACAATCGGAACATGCACCTTTAATTTTTATACAATCGTGCAAAATTTCAGGATTGTCTTTAACAAACAGCAAATGATTGCTAGTGGCAGTGGCAGCACCAGGATCAAAATTTGGAGGAAGAGGGCCAAGAAAAATTTAGGGGGAAAGGCGAAGTGAAATTTTCAGACAAAATGGTTAAATGCACACATAGCGCATGCAAAAAAAATGCCAATTTTTTAATGGTATAGACGGATTTTTCTGACATTAAATATACTGAAATACACACAAAGTGCACAAGAATGTACTATTTTAACCATAATTTAAGACCTTATCCATCACTTTTGACAAGGTGGCTCATAATTTAGGGGAAAACGGGGATCAAGGAAAAATTGGGATGAAAACACGTATCTTGGAAGGAGTGAGTGTAAATAAAAAATAGTAGATTTTAACCATATTTTTAATTTTGTTACAATGGGCGGAGAAAGTGTTGTTTGCCAACTTTTGTTCAGCAAAATATGTTCTCAGATCAACATTGTTACGTATTGGGGTAGTACTGGGTAGTTGTACATATTAGGCTTGACAAACATCTACAATTGAAAGTAAAAAAAAAAAGGTAAAAGCTCCTTGTCCTCAAAAGCACAGGCAAGGTTAAAATTACAAGGTAAGTAACAAGACCTTTAATTACCTTCTATTACCTTTATTATCTTCGATTTGGTAAAAAAAGAACTTTTATTACTCAAATTAAGCATACTTACCAGAAATAGAAGGAATTTAAATGAAATTAAGTACAAGTGTTGCCTCTCTCACATCCAGCTTTGTTCATCTTCAATCTTATTCATTATCTACAATTAAAAGTTCATGTCATGAAATGCCGTTGCATATTTAACGCAAGGAGAAACGATGTGGGCCATTCTTCAAGTCACATTTGAGACATAAAAATTTTGTAAACCCCATGCTGTTTGACAATGAACCAAATCCGTTATAACTGTGGTAAATGAATAACCATTAGTGACCAAACCTAACCAAAAATAATGTTTCCACTTTCGCTAGATGGTCATTTTCTCATGGGGACAAATAATTAGTTAGCTTAAAATTCTGTGATTATTTAAGTACTTAACATTATTATAGTATTTCAGAAAGACAATGGTGCTTGTCATTACACAATGTTGTTAATTTAAAGGTACAGTGTTCCAATTGTCTTTGGGACACCTTGATTTACCCGGAAGTAGGAAGTAGTATCGATTTTGATATCAGATGAAAGGCCGTATTTTTCTCATGTGTCATCGATCCTGATATGTGAGAGCCCTCAAATCCATTTATTATCAAGATTATAAACACAAAAAGACAATCGGTACTCGGACCCCGCTTTGTATCGCCTGCCGTCTCGGTTAGTGACTGATAGACCTAACATGACCTTGGACCTTGATATGTGACCTTTGACCTCATCAACAAATGAGGCGATTATCCCATGTTGCACCTATATTCAACCTTTGGTTCCAATTGAACTTCAACTTTTCATATGAGCGTAAATTTTACATTTTCAGCCTTTATTTTTACAAACTTTACATCACAGACCTTTGACCTTGGCATGGTGACCTTGCCTCATCAACAACCCCCTCTGCACACCCGGGACCCACCCTTTTTTTTTTTTTTTTTTTCCCCAAATGTTGCACCTATGTGTCAAGTTTGGTTCCAATTGAACTTCAACTTTTCATTGAGGTCATTTTACATTTTCAGCATATTTTCACAACTTTACCTAACATGACCTTTGACCTTGGCATGGTGACCTTTGACCTCAATCAACAAGATGCGGGATCCCATGTTGCACCATGATTCAAGTTTTGGTTCCCATTGAACTTCAAAACTTTTCATATGAGGTCAATTTACATTTTCAGCCTTATTTTACAACCTTGCCTCCACATGACCTTTGACCTTGGCATGTGACCTTTGACCTCATCAACAAGGGGGATTTGCCATTGTTGCCCTGTGACCCAAGTTTGAGTTTAATCCATCAAAAGTATGTGGATATTAAATGCAAATGTTAACCCTTTTTTCACACAGCAATCAAACAGACATCATCAACAACAGACAACACAGTGGACAAAGTGTCCCTATGGTGTCTTCCTGCCTTATGGCAGGCGACACAACAACCACCATTTTAATGGTTAACCATCAAGTATTAGCACAGTATTGAATAGGGCTTTGCAATATGTATTATTGCCCTTCTAACTATCAAAACTGCAAGTTTGTTTCCCACGGTACTTGATGGGGTGTATGTGCAAGCGCTACGCTCAAGTAGAGAACCACAATAGACATAACGATAACGAATGGTATTTTGCAGTGGGTGTTCAAATAACAAACGTTCAATGAAATAAAGCTGGTGTTTTCATCCTGATACTTGGAATTGAAAAATCCAACTATCTCAGATGTGAAATAATGTACTTTTTTTATTTTTTGAAAGATTTAAAAGATACATTACTATTAATTGTATGAGATCATACAACTTTTTTACCCGGGCTGTTAAAATAATCCTTTACCTCACAGTGAAGACAGGACTTAAACTTTTATGAGGGTCTCACTTTTTAAATATACTATAATATGCACAAAAATTAAACATCTGGTGTATTCCCATATTTTCAATATTTCAATCACTTTCATTACAATGTCATTTGTAATAACCTGCAAAGGTTATTACTTCACCACCCCCCAACAACTTCAAAAGGACACATGGAAATTGGATTAAAAGCAATCTTTAGTCAAATTAAACTGATGTTTCTTTTTCTTGTTTTAACTTGACCATATCATATTTTAATAATAATAAAAGTTAAAACCACTGACTACCTTCCAATATGGACCAGAAAGAAATTAGTCCTTCAAATACAAAAAACTTTTACTTTGTTGTAAGAGAAGGTGCATAAAACTGCGCTTTTGACATGAAATATGAACATACTGAGACAGTGGTTTTCTAGTAAAAAAACTTTTTTTTGTCTTTTTGGTAATGTGGGTGACATACCAAAGTCAATTAAAAATTCTTTGTTAATTATGGCATTTATAAAATTTGTCATTTTTCAACATTAATTGTAGAAATGAAGTTTCCACACAATACTTTATGGTAATAGTTTAAACAAAAAGAGTAGCTGTTCAATATAATTATGCAGCGCAGCAAATGGTTGCATAATCTTACTTTTACCAAAATGTAAATGCATTATAATTTATGCAAATGCAGGGTGTTGGGTTGAAATATGGTTTTAAATATCATGCAGGAAACTTGGAAAGAAATTGCAATAACATTAACTTTATTTTTGTCAAAAAGGTTTTATTTTTTAAGAATAGCCCAGTACATATACAATCTTGTAATCCATTATATCTTCTTTGAGCCATGCTAATTATTGTGTTCACATTAATATTTTTGCCAAATTACGGATTTGTTGGCAATGAATTTTTTTTGAAAAGTGCAAAGACTTAATTCATTGTACTACCATTTTACTTTAATGAACTCTATCGCAAAAGAAAGGAAAAGATATTTATGTTTTATTGTCACAATTTTGTCCGCCTCACAAAATTCAAAAAAACCAAGGCGAACTCATATTTCCGCGATGCGTAAAATAAGTCCCCACCGAATGTCGCGATCACCTTAACAGCAATAAAGCAAAATACAAACACACCACCACACCCCCTCCCCAACACCCCGACAACCCCAATCCCCGCCACAAACACCCACGCAAAAAAAACACCCCATTCCCAACACCATTTTTCAAAACCAATCTCCCTCCCCAACACATTCAACACCCATCCCCCCCCAAACACCCTGCAAAACACCCCATCCCCAACACCCCACCCCCCTCCCCAACACCCTGCAACTCCCCACACCCTGCACACCCCACCCCCTCCTTAACAACTCAACACCCCGACCCCACCCCACCCCCAATTCCCCGTACACGCCTGCCCCTTCCCCAACACCCCCGCAACACCCTACCCCTCCCAACAACAAGCAACACTCCCATCCCTCCCCAAACCCCGCAAACCCCTCCCCAACAGTGGCAGTAACAGGGATTGCCCGCTCTGATGGGGGCAAATTTCCCAAGACTTATGCCTTATGGTTGAACGAGCATGTTGAATCCGCTTTGCGCTATCTCTTAACACAAGGTTGGCACAAGTTTTAAGGCCAATAATGTGATAAGGAATAATATTTTGCAGTGTCAAAGGTAAGTAGGTTCAAATAATAACGTATATTGAATAATTGCGGTTCGTTTTCATCTGATACTTCAAATTTATTTACTAGCTACATACTATCACATTGTTATAAGTACCAAACCTTTTTAATGTGGCCATCAAAAATAATACCATTTACCTCTCACGGTGAATGGAAAAACCTAAAACTTTTCAGGAGGGTCTCACTTATTTTGAAATCACTATAATCTCTACAACACCAAACAATGTTTCCCATAACATCATTTGCTTAATTAGCTATATCATATCAGCCATGTGCCCAATGGGGCTACAATGAAGTAACAAAGATGGACAAGCTGTCAAAGAATCGATAGACAGTCAAAATAAGTCTCCTGCCAACCCTAAGCTGCCCAACATCATTCATAGCGGCCCCGTTGGAAGAGAGTTACAACCATGATCTATATGTTAACAAAACATCTCTAACCTGGGTAGCAAGATTGTTCTGGAATCCTGTTCCACTAACTCAACATCGACCAATCGAGTATACAAGTCAACGCTGCAGTAAGACCAAACAAAGTGTTTTTAAGCATCGCTTAACATAGGAAAGCCAGACCTGCAAGGTATTCACTGATGACCTGGATCAGAATGTGAAGAGGATTGCTCCCACCAAACCACACAACTATGACAAATTTGCCCAAACTAGGAACAAGACTGCCGGAGATTCATACCCAGAGGCTTATATACGGAAAGAATTATATTACCACGGCCTTCCAAGGAATGTTGCTAGAGAATATAAAGAGTATACACCATGTTTGAAGCTGAAACAAATGCTTAAAGGTAGGAAGTTTTGGAGAGGATTTCCCAGGAAAGATCAAAAGCCTGGCATAACTTTAATTGAATCTACGATATGACCCGTAACGGCAAGAAAAGAAAGCATGGTCTTCTACCATCGAAAGCTCGAGGGATCCAAACAACCTCCACAGCAGCCACAATGTCCACACCAACCAAGTTGCCCACCCAACTGCTTTAAATGGCCAAAAGCAGCAAAGAAGAAGGAAGCCTAAGAAGATCAAAAACTAGACCGTAAGAGGTTAGTGGTGCCCCTGGTTTCACTGCCCCTTCAACATGGATTGAATTGGAATCCGGTATTGACTAAACTTCAACCAGGAAAAAGCAGTGGGCATTGATAAAATCTCAATCTGAGCAGATGAAAAATTTTGGCACCAGTAGCCAAGCAAGAAATGGCTCTTGAGCTCTAAATTGCTTGCCTTATTTCCACAGGTTCCCAAAGATTGGAGGAAGGGAACATGTTATGGCACTCCTAAAAGCTAGAGAAAGATTGATCCAATCCCAAGAGTACAGACCAATATCACTCTCTGCCATATCTACAAGCTCTTTGAAACACTGCTGCTCATCGTTACTGCACCTGTGAATTAGACGAACACCTCATTACCAGAGAACAAGCAGGTTTTCTGGCCAGGCAAATTCAAAAACAAGCCAAAGTATTCAACCTAACTCAACACACATTGATGGATTTTTTGCGAGGGGTATGGTAACGGGAGTTGTGTTATAGACCTATCGGCAGCCTATGACACTGTTAATCACAGATGCCTACTCCATAAGATTATGGAAATCCCAGGACATCAGCTTGACTGAGCTTATCAAAGGATGCTGGCAAACAGGATGTTCTTTGTTCAGCTAGAGCGAAGAAGAGCTGATGGCGCAGGCTCAAGAAAGGACTACCACAATGGAGGCATGCTTGTATCTCTCCTGTTCAACATATTACCAACGACAACATAGGAGTGCAGGAACCTGTACTCATTATTTATGCAGTGATGCTTGGAAGTAGTGCACCCAAAATGCAGATTCACAGCTGTTGAAGAGAGACTCTCCAAAAAGCTTTGGATTGAACTCATCCTTATGTGAGGAAAAAACACCTACGTGCAATCCATCCAAGATGAGGTGTGCTTTCCATATACACAACCGTTGAAGCAAAAGTCAGCTTAAAGTACCTTGGTCGGGAACACCCCTGGAGCACTGTGGAAAACCTGTCTACCTAGGATTACCTTGGACCGCACTCTCTCTAAGACCCACATCGAGAAGATGAAAGAGTAAAGTAAGTTCACGCAATAACATCTGAACTGGGATAGATCAACCAATGCCAAGAAGCTTGACTCAGCGTTAAATGTTATCAAAGGGCATGCCTCCGTTGGTCCAACACCAACGGAAACTTACACATCCTAGCAGGATTGCTCACCAGACATCCTTCATAGCGTAACGAGCATGCAAGAAAGAGCGTAGGGCAAAACGATATAATGTGAAGAACCCAATGTCTGTACCGATACCTGCTGCCAACCACCTTAAATCCACAGAGAGAGTTTCTTAAGCAAAGTCCAACCTCTTGAAAACAGTCTCTAAGGAGCTT
>JAMKCH010035553.1:0-15110 GCA_023653785.1 Ophioderma brevispina
TGAACCATCAGCAGATCATAGCCTTTTCGCTGGTCCTAGAGGGTCTGGTTAGTAATGCGCTTGTATTAAATCTGCGATCCTCCGGTACCAAATGCTAGCCAGAGTTCAGTGAGGTTTGCCTGGCCGAACAAGGCTCAGAAAAAATCAAACGTCTGTGTCCACAGTAGGCAGCACGATCCTTTGGTATCCCTGAGCAGCATCGGCTCATAAATAGAAATCCTGCTTCTTCATTGGGTGCATGGAGAAGATAGTTAGATTGTTAGTAACTGATTATTATTACACACCATCACTCACCTCCAAAAGAACAACTACCGCTATCTAGAGTCTTAAACTATGCAGGGATGCATGCATACATATAGAATGGAGGTTCTAAAGTTATCATAAAAACAAATGAAAACTGATGAGTAAATGAATGACTGAAACAATCCAAAACTACTTTGTAATTTTACGGTAATGCCTCACTGACCACTCCATTTTCTGGTATTTTGGTCCCTGTCAACATTAATTAAAAACGTACGTATTAAATACTAACAAATTCACATTAGCAAGAGCTTTGAATATGATAACATTCTTTGACATGGTACCATTGACAGCACCAGGTCAGCACAATACACATTCCTTGGTAGCATGGCAATATGAAATCTGTGATGGTACAACCAAGTGACAAAGAAAATCAGCAGTAGCATTTCTGCATGTTATTAAATTTATAGTGGCAAGCATTTTGAAAATGACCCATCTTGTTTATGTATCCAGCAACAGCCAAATATGTCAATGTTCAACATCAACCAAGACACATATTTTTAGAAGTTGATTAAATCTTATCACTTACCATGACACATAAATCAATACTAACCTTTAACATATCAATTTAAAAGTGGCTGCCATTTTTATTTGGCAGCCATTTTGGAATTGGCAAGCCAATTTTTATCGCACTGTCCAATTGGTCATTTACAAACAACAAAATGGTCTCGGTTTGGAATTGTTGAGGTCCCAAAGTTTTAGAAAAATCCACGAAACCCATGGTTCACTGTAACTACAAAAATAAGCCATCTGTTCCTGTGAAGCGTCGCCATCTTGAAGTTAGGCTCCAAGTTAACCAGCCATTTTGGAATTAAAAAACTACAAGTTGGTGAAATAACAGAAATAGCTTTAAAAAGTTAAATAACCACGCCGATCTGACCTAGATCATAAAGTTTACAAGCACATATTTGCATAAAAGCATGTTTTGAAATTGAACCATATATTAATGCTTTTTATAATGGGGGCGGTGGCGGCATTTTGAAAAATGGGCGCCATTTGAAAGTGGCGGCCATATTGGAAGGAAATTAATTTTGGGCCCTAAACCAGATTTGTTTACTATCAATAGCTACCTCTGTGCCAAATTGGACTCTTTCACCCAAAATGCACAATACTTTCATTCATTAACTTTCCCCATTCTGCATGACTGACAGGGGTGATGGAAAAAGTTATTTTCCTTTGATTTACCAAAATCTCAATTTTGAATTTAATTGGGCGGAGTGGAAAGATTTCTTATCTGGTCAACCACTTGCATCCCACTTTGGTCCATATATGAATATGGAACATTGATATCAAGGTATAAACCCCAGGCCTCAAGATAGCTTTGGTGCAGAACTCCATACTTCATATTCACTACACTTCAAAGACTCCTAAAGCATGGCTGCACTCAGCAGACCACAAAATTATCTTCTTTTTTCTTATTGGTTGGTCATTCTGCATGAAATCAACAGGTACCTGCCAGTGTTTAAGAAATCTTAATTGAACAGGTTAAAAAAAAGTGTTGCTCCTAGGTCATTACTTATGCAGTTACTCTCTCATTGCTACTGATCTTGATCATACAAACCGTACTGATATAACCATTGGCTAAGAGGGTGATCTGACATTTACCCCTCACTTAAACCTGGGCTAGAGCCCGGAATACATGAAGGCTACTGCCAGTTTCTCAGTAAAATTAATTCTTAAGGAATAGGCCTAATCGGCACTTCCACATTGTCATAAGCACTGTGACCTATCTTGGTCAAGATCATTTGAAGTCATTTGAAATGGATTGAAAATTTGAAACTGTGTCATGTTGAATTAAATTGCAAGTTCATTTCAAGGTAACTGGAGGTCATCTATGGTCAAATAGAAAAGTGTATTTGGATATATTGAAACTTGTTGAACTGATCATGTTGACTACATGAAGTGATGTTGATCAAATTGCAAGGTAATTTCATGTCATATGAATACAACGGTTTGATTAGAGGGTAATAGCTGAATAATTTTTAGATTTGAGTGCATTGACTAAAGCACTACAGTTTGATGACAAATGTTCTGAATCTGCGTCAACTGATGACCAAGTCCATTTATTTTTTGCCAATGCAGTGATCCCTATCAGTTGATTTGCTAAATCAAGAAATTAACAAATAATAAAAAATCACATTGCGCCATGTCTGTATACAAGTATACCTTGCAAGTGATAAACTGAAAGCAACCTGATAAGAACAAACGTTCAATTACTAATTACTGTGTGAAATAGCTTAGCCCTAACTGGATAACCTTATAGAAAATCACAACTTTAATTTGGCTAATAAACTTCTGGATCCGGCTTTTGTTATACACGGTTATCCTATGGTATTGTTTATACACAGACATGTTTACTACAGCCCAAAAACGAAAATGATTCATCTCAAATTTTGCAAATTGTTGCCATTTTACGTGACTAGCTTTTATTTCTAGTTATTTTAGGTGATATACAAAAATCTTGGTCAGTCTTTAAAGAGATGTTGACATATTATGTCTGTTCCTAGATTCTAAGTATGCATGTGTGCCTGCATAGTGAGAGTTGGCCAACACCGTGGGTGGTAGAGCCCCCTCTTGCTCAAAGAGAGAATGGAGTATACAGCAACAAATTCTAAGCTACCCCCCAACCCTGACCTGGAAGGAATTAACACCACCTTCAGTTGATTAGGAGCACTTTAGTGCGAGTGCTCACAGTACACACCACCAGGCGTCAATATAGAGACACGACCCCTCATCCCAACCAAAATGTCAACCACATGCTATAGTCGCATCCAACCTCATTATGGCCCGTCCCTCTATAGTTTGACGGACTGCCGACAACCAACCTCTATGCCCGATCCCTCTATAGTTTGGGCTTCGACAATTGTATAGAATAGGATGAATCACTTCAGGTGTAAATCGTAAGTTTATAATGATAAGCCGAGCAAAATTGGATTTGACTCCGCGTCCAGGTAAAAATTGGACTGAGCACAATAAAAAAGTAATGTTTGTTTTTTTTTTAATTTCTAATTTCTATAGTATAATAGTACATGTAGATTTCAAGTCATCCATATTCCTGCTGATATTATGTAGATGATTTCATATAGATTAGACACTCAATAGAATCCCCTAACTTTTATTTGGCTACAGAAGCTAACTTTAAAATTGAAAACAAAGATGACTTGATATATGAATAAAAAACATAGGCATGATCTAATTTTGTATTTGACCTCCTATACAAATTTGAAATTTCACAACTTTTTCTACTAAAGAAAAAAGGTCTTAGCTTATCCTTTTAGATGAGAGATATTTGTGATCTAGAGAGCTTTACACAGTACAAAAATCGAATTTTCAAATTTTTAGGGGACACCCTGTTATAATTTAAATCTATCATGGCACCTTTAATCTTTACTATGTATTGCAATAATAAAATTAAAATTATTTGCGTTCTTCATGCGTTTCTTTCAATTGAATATTTCAATGGATTCTGATGGCCAAATGTCAATTTAACTTTGTTGTACGTATACTTCGTGATAAATTAATTTAAATTTTGACCTACAGATTCTTGTACATTACTATGTACATGTTCTACCTAAAGTATTTTGTGTACATTGAGACATTCAAGTGCCCCACCTGTATAATGCAAGGAAAAATATTGATGGCCTGCCCTTTTTAATCACACACTGGCCTGGCGTGATCATTATGCAATCCTCTAAGACGATTTTCCAAATCAATGTTGGTGTGAGCTTTATTATTGCCCCTCATACATCAGAGCAATATACCTCCACGCAACCAATAGTTATGGAGGACATATGAGACGTTGCGATCGACTATAGTAGCTTCACCATGGTAGAACTGTCTTGGCCATGCTTTGACCTGGCAACCATAGCTTTTGGTTGACCCATGAGTCAGTGACCAGTGCTTTGAAATGGATCAACCGTTGTCAACCATATAGTAGTTCTACCAGTGTAACCCATGGTGAACCCATGCTAGCTAGTTGGCATTCTTGCATGGGAATTTATTAATCATTTTATGCAGATACTCCCATCCAATTCCATCAACCATGCCTTTAAACTTTGTGATACACATTGGTGTAGGGCTATAGTTATAAGGTTTTATGCAAGAGGGGGGATTTTTTAGTACTTCAGCAATGGTAAAATTACTTTCCATGTATTATGTAAAAGACAATGGCTCTCAAGTGAAATGCTCCCATATTGTAGTATTCACTTCAATGATATTGTCTATAGATGATAGGACATTTTTTGATGTTTGTCCAACCCCTGATGGTTTGTAAGATAGAAGTCTGAAAACTGTGACAGGCAAAAAAAAATATACTTTGCATGGGACATTTCATTTTGCTGAATGTTTGTTTCAAATTAACCTATATTCTTATTAAGCATGCTGCAGTGCATACCAGCTGCATATTTGTCCGATTTAAGATCAACAAAGGTTCTGCAAGTAATTATGACCAATTTTATATGATCTGCTATGAAACTTCTGTAATATTTGGCCCTACAGGATAGAGGGTAGCATCATCTATAGAGAGCCCTGTATAAATATGCTAAAATGGGTCAACCTTGCGGTTCAAACTTGGCAGCGGGGTATGTACAAGTTGGATACCTGACTCAAATTTATTTTTTTAATTTTACATCTGGTTCTGTGAGGTCTACTCCATATTTCGGAGCCCCCCCCCCATAAAGTTTGAATGATCACCCCACCCTAACTCAGGGAAAGGCATAAATTACATAAAAAATGAAACTACTGTTATTAGAAAAGTTAATTGCGAGTGATCTTGGCTATCGAGTGAAACAAAGTTAAAGTGTATACAAAGATTATACACCATTTGATGCTTATCATTGATAATACCGTATAAACATCCGGGTGGGTTTCATGCAAATAAATGTTAACTCATTCCATCAGGCATATTGCTTTGTGCTATGATGATGTGCACATGGGATAGTCAGGAGGAATTGTGGCACAGGGTGGAAAATCGAGTAGTACAGACCTTTTGTATTGATCGATTTTTGATCAATGATGACCTAAGCTACTAATTTCTGGAGGGTGTGCAAAATTCGTGCAGTGGCATTTTGCTAGAAATCCACTCTCAAATTCATTCAAATGGCCATATGTTAGGCACTAGATCAAGCTTTTAAAGCATGAGGAAATCTTTTGAATCGGATGATGACATGAGTTGATCACAAACATTACCATCCAAATCCAATATGGCCACCCTAAAACCCAATATGCCCTGAAAATATTCAAGTGACCATAATCATTCCAGTATTGTGATGGAGTATTAATGCTGCGCTCTATACCAGGGGAACTCATATCGACAGTTCAAGGTGTTAACAAAACTTATCAAATCAAGAGGAAGCAATGTGGCGGCCTTGTAAGATCTTTTTAAAATCCTACAATTGTCATTAATTCTAATATATGGCCGTCATTTTGCATTTAAGCTTGTTGACGATCGGAAGACAAACCTTCTAGCTCTCGATACCATAATTGGGAGGTTTATTTCCATTGGGCCCTCAAGTGATAGCAAAAGCAAACGAAAGCCGCAAAGAAAAAACCAACAAAATAGCAAAGGTTAAATTTGTAATGTCCCGGTACATGAAGGGTGTATTTTGAAGAAAGCCGTTGCTAAATAAAAATATGAAACGTAAGGATTTTGTCAACAGCCAAGAACCCAAACATCCATGAAAAAAGGTATCCTAATAGTACTAGTTAACGCATTGACTTGAGATATGCCCGGGGCGGGGGGGGGAACTTGTATTCAAAGGTGGATATGATGCGTGAACAAGAAAACGCGTAAAAAGGGTTTTGTCTTTTTACAATAGGCGAGATTTACCGAGACGTACAGCGTTTCGGGTGTCAAAAACAGCAAAATATGGAAAAAAGGTATGTTTTTACTTAACCCTTAAATTGTCATGTTATATCTCATTAAGCAGGATCAAAATCATCAAAATTTGTAATCGGGAACATTGGAAAGTAAAGCAAAGCAAGATAATAAAGGGTTATATTACGATTCAATGAACTGCGTTACTGTTAGGGTATCATAAACCGATATAAAAATTATTGGTTGGGTAGTTTAGCTTGTTTTTAGCGGTGAAAAAATACGTGTTTAGGGTGCAATTTGAAAGTCCTTGTTCACACATATTATCCACCTTTGGAATACAAGTGCCCCCCCCCCCCCCCCGGGGGAGAGGGAATTATGCCAACGGTTTGAGCGGAGACTGTTCGCAGTGCTCCTACGGAAACGATACGGCATTTGGAATAATTGATGATTCATTTGAGTCTTGGAAATAGTGCTGCAGAAAAAAGAACTAATCACTCTAAGGGCCAATTCTTCCACGATGCAACATCAGGTGGCGTTACCGAAGGGAGTCAGCAAGAGGGGGGGGCAATTCCCAAGTCGTTCCCGCCAGGAGGGGAAAAGTCCCAAGTCGTCTCCCAAGGCCAAAAAAATTCGTATTATGTAGTCGTCCCTGTGATTTACTCCAATTAAGTATGAACTTGCGAAATGCGCGCGTAGCGTGCGGAAAATGCCGAATCTACTTTAATTTTGCCCAAAGTTAGGCCGAAATTGGTCGAAATTCCCGAAGAAGAGGAATGAAATTCCATATTTTGGCCCACATACGTCCCGCTTTTTCGAGCCGAGGGGTCAGTACCCACTGATGCAACCCAAGGCGTCAGTTTTGTTTTTCACCTTGCAAATCGATAGAGCAAACGAGGGGGGGATTTATAACTGTCCCACGACCCCAGGGCACGACCCAGACAGAAGGTACTTTGCGTCAAAATGAGGCCCACAGCTTTATTTTAAAGGCAAACACCAAGACCGTCGCTGCCCTGGACGTAGCGCAGTATGTGTCAATCCTCCTCAGAAGGCTCGGGAAGGGGTGCTCTTTCGAAACTGCATCTCAATGCTGAATATGGCTGACACTAGTATGGAGGCGAATATGAACACTCACACAAGATTGATGTCGGTCTGAAGATTTTGCACTGAGACTTGTTAGTGGTTGCCTTTTGGCGTCGCCTGTAGAATAACTTCCAATTCTGTTGGTTAGGCTCCTTGACAAACCTGAGGAAAGATCAAGCGAGCAAGAAATGTGATGAACCCGGTAGCCTAACACCCATTAAGGATCACAGAATTACACGGAATCACTTTGCTACCGAATTCATGACCACTGCAGTCGCAATATCCCTATCGATCATCCTGGAACATTTCATTTTATTTGCAGCAATTTAAACATTACAAAATGCACATGTATTAAAAAAAGAACAATTTAAAGCAATTATTCAAATATCAAAAATGATGTGTACCATGGCTGTGTGGATTGATGACATATCAAACCTCACCAATGCAAAAAGGACAAAAGATAGACGAAACTACAACCATTAGTGCCCTGGCAGGGAAAAGACCAAAACAGTGACACGAGGTCACTCTCAAAGTGGCTAAACCCCCTAATTGGACACACAACACACAAAACAACAAAGGGACAAAATGAAGGAGCGTTTGACCGTCATCACCATACAGCCATGAAACTCATATAAAATAATATTAAAAATAAAATTAAACATAATATAAGATAAGATTGCACTTATGAAGAAACACACCAATTTACTTTTGGACCTGCCAACTGGAACAAGTAAGGTGTGTTTAACACTATTTAAAAACATGGAAAGAAGCCTAACTAAAACTTTGTCCTGAATATCTGATGGTAAGTTTTCAAAATAAACTGGAAACTCTGTTATTGAAGAAAACAGTTGTGTACTTAAAACTGTCATCAGCATAGTATGATGAAATTTAAGAGTATGCATGGCGTGCATTAATACACGCCATGCAGACACTCTTAAAATTTCTCATACCTATGCTAGGACTGACGGTTTTAAGTACACTGTTTTCAACATTGTTCCAGTTTTATTTTGACAACTTACAATCAGATATTCAGGACAAGTTTTAGTTAGCCCTCCATGTTTTTTAAATAGTGTTCAACACACTTAACAGTTCCCGTTGGCAGTTCCCAAATGTAATTGGTGTGTTTCTTTGTAAGTGCAATATTACTGTCCTTAATATATGTGTAATTTTATTTTTATATTATTTTATATGAGTTTCATGGCTGTGTGGTGGTGACGTCAAACGCTCCTGCATTTTGTCCTTTGTTTGTTTGTGGTGTGCCATAGGTTTAGCCACTGTGAGAGTGACCTCGTGTCACTGTTTGGTCTTTCCTTGCCAGGGAAATTGTTTTGTAGTTTCTTCTTTGTCCTTTTTGCATTGGAGTGGTTTGATATGTCATCATTCCACACAGCCATGGTACCCTCTTTTGATATTTGATAATTGGCTTTATTGTTCGTTTTTTCAATCCTGTGCATTTTTATGTTTAAATTGCTGGCAACTACAATGAAATGATCAGGATGAGCGATAGGGATATTGCGACTGCAGTGTCATGAACTTCGTTTAGCAAAGTGATTCCGTGGAATTCTGTGCTCCTTAATGGTTGTAGGCTACTCGGTTCATCACAGTGAGCTAGCTTGATCGTTTCCTAAGTTTGGCAGGAGCTATACAGACAAAATAGTGGAAGTTTTAATTCTACAGGCGTCACCAAAAGGCAACCCCTAACAAGTCTCATTGCATCATTCAGAACCACATCAATCTTGTGTGAGTGTGCAATTGCGACTCCATCTAGTGCAGCATATTCAAGCAGCTTTGATTATGCCAGTGTCGACGATGCCCCCTTCCAGCGAGCTTTAATTTTTTATAATGGGATAAACCCTGAGAGATTGACCGAGACTGCGTCTACGTCCAGGCAGCGACTGTCTTGGTGTGTTGCTTTGAAAATAAGCTGTGCCCATTTTGACTCAACGTACTTCTGTCTTGGTCGTTGCCCGGGGCGGGGACAGTTTTATAAATCCCCTCGTTGCGCATCGATTTGCCAAGGTGAAAAACAAACTGACGGTCTTGGTTTTCATCATTGCTACTGACCCTCTGCTCGAAAAAGCGGACGTATGGGCTCAAATATGGAATTTCATTCCTTTCTTCGGGGAATTTCGACCAATGTCGGCCTAAATTGGGCAAAATTAAAGTAAGATCTGCATTTTCCGCACGCTACTCGCGCATTTCGTCAAGTTCATACGTATTGGAGCAAATCACGGAGCGACATCGAATTTTGCCTTGGACGACTTTTGGGGGGGAACTTTCCCCTCTGCGGGACGACTTGGAATTTTGCCCCCTCTTTGAATGACTGCCTTCGTACGCCACGGATTTGCATCGGTGGAAAATAAATTGGGCTTAGTAGTGATTAGGTTCTTTCTGCATCACTATTTCCAAGACTCAAATGAATCAGCAATTATTCAAAGTCCCGTCTCGTTCCGTAGAGCACTGCGAACAATCTCCCGTTGGCATATCTCCCCGGGGGGGGGGGGGGGGCACTTGTATCAAGGTGGATATGATGCGTTAACAAGGACTTTCAAAATGCATCCTAAACACGTATTTTCACCGACTAAAAACAAGCTAAAACTACCCTAAACACGTATTTTATCGGTTTATGATACCCTCAACAATAACGCAGTGCATTTATCGTAACTTACCCTTTATTATCTTGCTTTGCTTTAACTTTCAAGTTCCGATTAATATTTTGATGATTTTGATCCCTCTTATGATATATAACCTGAACAATTTCGGTTAAGTACAAAACATACCCTTTTTTCCATAGTTGCTGTTTTTGACACCTAATCGATGTACGCGCGTAAATAGCGCTATTGGAAAAAATAGAACACCCTTTTTAAACCCGCGTTTTCTTGTTCACGCATCATATCCACCATTTTGGATACAATGCCCCCCCCCCCCCGGCATATCTCCGTCAAATGCCGTGAACTAGTACTAGTTTAGGAATACCTTATTTTCAATGGAGTGTTTGGGCTTGGCTGTTGACAAAATCCTTACGTTTCATATTTTATGTACAGCATGGCTTTCTCAATACACCTTCAATGACCCGGACTTACAAATTCACTTTGCTATTGTGTTTTTCTTGCAGGCTTCGTTTGCTTGTGCTATCATCTGATTTTACCAAAGGAAATAACCTCCCAACTATTGTATCGAGAGCTAGAAGTGTGTGTATTCCGATCGTCAACAAGCTTAAAATTCAAAATGACGCCAATAATTATTAATTTATGACCCCCATTTGTAGGTTTAAGATCTTAAAAGGCAGCCACATTGGCTGCCATCTTGATTGTAAGTTGGTTAACCACTTAAATGTCAATAGAGTCCTCCTGGGTATAGAGGCGCAGCATTATCCTCCATCACAAATACTGGATGAGTTATGGTCACTTGAATGGTTTCAAGGCATATTGGGTTTAGGGTGGCCATATTGGAGTTTGATGGTAATGTTGTGATCACTCTGTCATCATCGTCAAAAGATTCCTCATGCTTTAAAGCTGGATCTAGTGCATAAACATTATGGCCATTTGAATGGAATTTGAGAGTTGGATTCTACAAAATGCCACTGCACGAATTTTGCACACCCGCCATAAATTAGTAGCTTAGGTCATCATTGATCAAAAATCGATCAATACAAAAGGTCTGTACTACTCGATTTCCACCCTGTGCCACAATTCCTCCTGACTATCCCATGTGCACATCATCATAGCACAAAGCAATATGCCTGATGGAATGAGTTAACATTTATTTGCATGAAACCCACCCGGATGTTTATACGGTATTATCAATGATAAGCATCAAATGGTGTATAATCTTTGTATACACTTTAACTTTGTTTCACTCGATAGCCAAGATCACTCGCAATTAACTTTTCTAATAACAGTAGTTTCATTTTTTATGTAATTTATGCCTTTCCCTGAGTTAGGGTGGGGTGATCATTCAAACTTTATGGGGGGGGGGCTCCGAAATATGGAGTAGACCTCACAGAACCAGATGTAAAATTAAAAAAATAAATTTGAGTCAGGTATCCAACTTGTACATACCCCGCTGCCAAGTTTGAACCGCAAGGTTGACCCATTTTAGCATATTTATACAGGGCTCTCTATAGATGATGCTACCCTCTATCCTGTAGGGCCAAATATTACAGAAGTTTCATAGCAGATCATATAAAATTGGTCATAATTACTTGCAGAACCTTTGTTGATCTTAAATCGGACAAATATGCAGCTGGTATGCACTGCAGCATGCTTAATAAGAATATAGGTTAATTTGAAACAAACATTCAGCAAAATGAAATGTCCCCATGCAAAGTATATTTTTTTTTGCCTGTCACAGTTTTCAGACTTCTATCTTACAAACCATCAGGGGTTGGACAAACATCAAAAAATGTCCTATCATCTATAGACAATATCATTGAAGTGAATACTACAATATGGGAGCATTTCACTTGAGAGCCATTGTCTTTTACATAATACATGGAAAGTAATTTTACCATTGCTGAAGTACTAAAAAATCCCCCCTCTTGCATAAAACCTTATAACTATAGCCCTACACCAATGTGTATCACAAAGTTTAAAGGCATGGTTGATGGAATTGGATGGGAGTATCTGCATAAAATGATTAATAAATTCCCATGCAAGAATGCCAACTAGCTAGCATGGGTTCACCATGGGTTACACTGGTAGAACTACTATATGGTTGACAACGGTTGATCCATTTCAAAGCACTGGTCACTGACTCATGGGTCAACCAAAGCTATGGTTGCCAGGTCAAAGCATGGCCAAGACAGTTCTACCATGGTGAAGCTACTATAGTCGATCGCAACGTCTCATATGTCCTCCATAACTATTGGTTGCGTGGAGGTATATTGCTCTGATGTATGAGGGGCAATAATAAAGCTCACACCAACATTGATTTGGAAAATCGTCTTAGAGGATTGCATAATGATCACGCCAGGCCAGTGTGTGATTAAAAAGGGCAGGCCATCAATATTTTTCCTTGCATTATACAGGTGGGGCACTTGAATGTCTCAATGTACACAAAATACTTTAGGTAGAACATGTACATAGTAATGTACAAGAATCTGTAGGTCAAAATTTAAATTAATTTATCACGAAGTATACGTACAACAAAAGTTAAATTGACATTTGGCCATCAGAATCCATTGAAATATTCAATTGAAAGAAACGCATGAAGAACGCAAATAATTTTAATTTTATTATTGCAATACATAGTAAAGATTAAAGGTGCCATGATAGATTTAAATTATAACAGGGTGTCCCCTAAAAATTTGAAAATTCGATTTTTGTACTGTGTAAAGCTCTCTAGATCACAAATATCTCTCATCTAAAAGGATAAGCTAAGACCTTTTTTCTTTAGTAGAAAAAGTTGTGAAATTTCAAATTTGTATAGGAGGTCAAATACAAAATTAGATCATGCCTATGTTTTTTATTCATATATCAAGTCATCTTTGTTTTCAATTTTAAAGTTAGCTTCTGTAGCCAAATAAAAGTTAGGGGATTCTATTGAGTGTCTAATCTATATGAAATCATCTACATAATATCAGCAGGAATATGGATGACTTGAAATCTACATGTACTATTATACTATAGAAATTAGAAATTAAAAAAAAAACAAACATTACTTTTTTATTGTGCTCAGTCCAATTTTTACCTGGACGCGGAGTCAAATCCAATTTTGCTCGGCTTATCATTATAAACTTACGATTTACACCTGAAGTGATTCATCCTATTCTATACAATTGTCGAAGCCCAAACTATAGAGGGATCGGGCATAGAGGTTGGTTGTCGGCAGTCCGTCAAACTATAGAGGGACGGGCCATAATGAGGTTGGATGCGACTATAGCATGTGGTTGACATTTTGGTTGGGATGAGGGGTCGTGTCTCTATATTGACGCCTGGTGGTGTGTACTGTGAGCACTCGCACTAAAGTGCTCCTAATCAACTGAAGGTGGTGTTAATTCCTTCCAGGTCAGGGTTGGGGGGTAGCTTAGAATTTGTTGCTGTATACTCCATTCTCTCTTTGAGCAAGAGGGGGCTCTACCACCCACGGTGTTGGCCAACTCTCACTATGCAGGCACACATGCATACTTAGAATCTAGGAACAGACATAATATGTCAACATCTCTTTAAAGACTGACCAAGATTTTTGTATATCACCTAAAATAACTAGAAATAAAAGCTAGTCACGTAAAATGGCAACAATTTGCAAAATTTGAGATGAATCATTTTCGTTTTTGGGCTGTAGTAAACATGTCTGTGTATAAACAATACCATAGGATAACCGTGTATAACAAAAGCCGGATCCAGAAGTTTATTAGCCAAATTAAAGTTGTGATTTTCTATAAGGTTATCCAGTTAGGGCTAAGCTATTTCACACAGTAATTAGTAATTGAACGTTTGTTCTTATCAGGTTGCTTTCAGTTTATCACTTGCAAGGTATACTTGTATACAGACATGGCGCAATGTGATTTTTTATTATTTGTTAATTTCTTGATTTAGCAAATCAACTGATAGGGATCACTGCATTGGCAAAAAATAAATGGACTTGGTCATCAGTTGACGCAGATTCAGAACATTTGTCATCAAACTGTAGTGCTTTAGTCAATGCACTCAAATCTAAAAATTATTCAGCTATTACCCTCTAATCAAACCGTTGTATTCATATGACATGAAATTACCTTGCAATTTGATCAACATCACTTCATGTAGTCAACATGATCAGTTCAACAAGTTTCAATATATCCAAATACACTTTTCTATTTGACCATAGATGACCTCCAGTTACCTTGAAATGAACTTGCAATTTAATTCAACATGACACAGTTTCAAATTTTCAATCCATTTCAAATGACTTCAAATGATCTTGACCAAGATATGTCACAGTGCTTATGACCATGTGGAAGTGCTCGATTAGGCTTTTCTTAAGAATTTAATTTTACTGAGAACTGGGCAGTAGCCTTCATGTATTTTTTCCCGCTCTCTAGGCCAGTTTTAAGTGAGTAGTAACTTGCATATCACCCTCTTAGGCCATGGTTATATCATTATCGATTTGTATTGATCAAGTCAGTAGGCCATGAAGAGTAACTGCATAAGTAGTTACCTTAGGAGCCACACTTTTTTAACCTTTCAATTAAGATTTCTTAAACACTGGAATGTATCCTGTGATTTGCAGGTCAGAAATGACGCAACCAATTCAGAACAAAGATTAATTTTGTGTCTCGGAGTGCAATCTCCTGCTTTAGGAGTCTTTTGAAGTGAGTTGTAATATGAAGTATGAGTTCTGGCGCACAAAAGCATATCCTTGATCGCTGGGGTTATACCTTGATATCAATGTTCCATAGTCATATATGGCCAACGTGGGATTGCTAGTGGTTGACCTCGTAAACAATCTTTCCACTCCAAGCCTCACTTAACTCAAAATTGAGAATTTTGGTATCAAAAGTGAAATTACTTTTTTTCTCATCACACCCTGTTAGTCCTGCAGAATGGTGAAAGTATTGTGCATTTGGGTGAAAGTACCAGCATTTGGACAGAGGTAGGGGTCTATGATATGCAAACAAATCTGGTCGAGGGGCGCAAATTAATTTCCTGTCCAATATGGCGTCGCCATTTCAAATGGCGCCCATTTTTCAAAATGGCCAGCCACTCCCCTATAAAAGGCATTAAATATAATGGTTCAAACATGCTTTTAATTTGCAGAATTATTCTTGTAAAACTTTATTATATAGGTCAGATAGACTTGGTTTAAACACTTTTTAAAATCAATATTTCTGTTATTTTCACACCAAAATTTAGTAATCCAATGGTGGTTACACATTGGAGCCTAACTTCAAGATGGCTGCCGCTCACAAGGAAAAGCTGGCTTATCTTTGTAG